>PVKS010008694.1:0-67163 GCA_004027875.1 Aplodontia rufa | reverse complement strand
GTGCTGATTCTAAGTCCCCTGGAAAGATACCCAGGAGTGGAATAGCAGGGTCATATGGTGGACTCATCCCTAATTTTTTAAGGATTCTCCATATTGCTTTCCAGAGGGGCTGTACCAGTCTGCAGCTCCACCAACAGTGTGTTAGTGTGCCTATCTCTCCACAGCCCCTCCAGCATCTATTATTGTTTATTTTTTTCATATTTGCCATTCTGACTGGTGTAAGGTGATATCTTAATGTGGTTTTCATTTGCATTTCTCTGATTACTAGTGATTTAGAGCATTTTCTCATGTATTCATTGGCTTGATCAATGTCCTCTGGTGAGAAGTCTCTATTTAGCTCTTTGGCCCATTTATCAATTGGGCTGTTGGTGTTTATGTAGTTGACATTTTTGAGTATTTTATAGATTCTGGATATGAGACCCTTGTCTGAGGAATCATAGTCCATGATTCTCTCCATTTCTGTAGGAAACCTCTTGATTCTTTTGATTGTTTCCTTGGCAGTACAAAAGCTTTTTAGCTTTATGGCATCCCATTCACTGGTTTTTGACTTTACTTCCTTATTATGACTTTTTAAGGCAAACACAGAACAAGAACCTGTGCAGCAAAGTACATGGCCCTCCAGACGTGGATGCCCTCCTGCCTTCTTCCAAGTAATCAGTTCATTTGCTTTGCTAATGACATCTGACCCTCCTTCTGATTTCTTACCCTTGGATCTTATTTATGACTTATCATACCAATTTTATATATTTTTTTCTGATTTCAAGTCTTTTGTGCAAATAAACTCTTGGTCTATTTAGCCGTTATGCCTGATCACAAGGACTTTTCAAGTCTTCTATCTCCTGTGCTAACAGAGTACTTGATATTTAAAACCCTCTTAATTCACAATTATCAAATTGCCTTAATGATTCATTTCTAGGAAGATGTTGACAAAGCAATGGATGTCCACGAGGAGGATAAGTCAATTAATGAGAATTTTTTTAATCCAGTTCATATGAGGAGTAGTTAATAGAGCTGGGATTGTCTAGAATGGAAAATAATTGCATATTAAAAATACACAGAGAATGGGATACTAAAAGGAGATGAAAAAGAGTAGTTAAGTATTAATAATGGTGTCACATGGGACAGGTCTTGGTGTAAACATTTGTAAAATGGGGCAGAATAGAGAGGTTACCTTGCTGGCCAGGTGAGAAGCACTTGGTCTTGGTAAGGTGCTGATAGTCAGTGTCCAGTATCTTTCTCTACTGTTCTGCCTGTGATTTCTCCTACTTCTCTCTTCCTCCTTTTTCTCCTCTTCTAGAGAATTTTATAAACATCCTCCCATAGAGAATTTTATAAACAAAGAAAATGAGATAAGAAAAGTCAAGTGGTTTGAGACTTCTTAAAATGACATGAAAGAGGAACTCTAATTGAGGTCTTGGTCCATTTCTTTCTTGGACAGGATGGCCATATTCAAAGGTGGAGGTGCATTGCTCTGTGTGACTTCAGAGGGTTGAGTAATGGTACTCATGGGCTGACATTCCCTACCCCACCAAGAACACAGGGTGGCAGGTGCAATCAGAACGTCTAACCATTGAAACTGGGGCTGCTGCTATGTAGGAAGTCCTCATTGTTAGGAAAGTGTTCATGCGGAAGCTGGGGGAGCAGAATCATAAGCCAACTGGGCTGGAATGGGGATTTTTCCACTGGAAGGGAGAACCATAGCAGGTGGCCTCTACACGCCTTCTAAATTAAAAATTAGCTTTCTGTTTACTTTAAATTTATCCTATTCTCTCATTTCCTAGCATTTGGAATGGCACTGGGCAGAGCCCAAGGAGTCAACTAGTTGTTGAATGAATATAATTTCACTGCCAATACATGAAATGGGATTGTTTCATGTTGCGCCAGAGAACAAGTCTAGAAAAGTTATTCTGTCAAAATATGCAGAGGGAGAGTTCTTTATGGTACCGGAGGAGGAAGGAAGGGTCAGTGCAGTTGACTTTTTCAGCAAATGGCTTGCGTTAAATCTCAAGTTATGTTTGAGAACTGAGGGGTCAGTAGTTTTCAAGAACTGGTTTTACTCACTAAGGAAGACTGGGGAAGTAAAGTTGATATCTGAAAAAAGGTCCGTGATAATTATGAATGTACCCATAAAATTCTGACATAAAATCCACCTGTAACAAAGAGGCAAGAGAAATGTGACATCTTTTGCATTATTGAAATACTGAGTAGGTATATCTTACCTCATTCAGCTTCTTTACATGATTTTTTAAACATAATTTTTCATTGTTAAACATTCCATTTTTGTATACAGTCATTTATATTTATTCTCTGTACTCTTAAGAAAAAGAAACTTTGAATCTTGTGGATTAAAAAAAAAGCATGAGGATTTAAAATAAAAGATACTGCTTAATAAAAGGGGCCAAGTAAAAAGGGTCAAGTGGAAAATACGAGGATTTTTTAGTAAGCCCTCACTGTGACTAGATTATTGTTGTACATGAAGTCTCATTTAATTCTTATTCATTCCATCCACATTTTAGGAACAAAGAATTAAGGTTCAAAGTTTAAATAACTCACCTCAGCTCTGCAGTGTAGAATTAGTGATGAGTTTTAAGGGGCAGAAGATAGAAATTTTTCAGAAACAATCCATTCCCTTGCCTTTGTAAAATTGGGAGCTCTAAGTTATAAGCCAGTTGGTAGCATATGACATGTGCTTGCTTTCCCAAAATACTCAGATGTAGCTTATAAGCAATGCCTATATTTCATTGGCTTTATTCTCATTCATATTTCCCCTCATGCTGTGTTCCCATTTATTACTTCCTACATGGAAAAATTGTGTTGCTCAGAAAGCTAGAGTAATAGTGTGTCAAAACCAACAGAAGTGAGCCTGGCAAACACATCTACTTGTTTTATACAGAAGTGAAATCAATAGATTTTGCTTACAATCTGGAAGGAATTTATACCTTGCCGATGATTTCAAAAATATCCTTCACAACTTGAAGGCTCATCTATCTTATTAACAGATTTTTGATGCTTTCTTTCCTTTGAGTTCTAAAAATGTGTTTGCCTTTCTTCTTCAGAAGATGCCAAGGTCAGGGAGTAATGTGGTGTACTGTAAAAATTAGCTTTTTACCTTACACATTTTAAAATAAAATATTTGTACCACTTTTCTGGCAGGAATTCAGTAACAATGATAAGAATAGAGTTCCCTTCTGTGTATAATGTTGCCTTTACAGTTGCTTTGTTTCCTAGTTTTATAAATTGGGCTTTCTGGTTTCCTTGGAAACCCATTTGTGGACATTGGTTGCTAAGGAACAACCTTTGCTGCACAAAGCATAAGGAGCCCTGAGTCTGCTGCTGAGTGACTTCATTCTTGGCAGAGACAGGCAAGTGGGAATCTTAGGACCCGTTCAAGTAAAGTCTCCATCTTGATTTTAAGCCTGAAGGATTCATATGAATTTCTCTGACCTGGTTTCTCCTGATAGTTATCAAATCTATAGGTGCCCATAGGAATGGAAAATTATGGAGCATTTCAGAGCATCTGAGTTCTTATGTCTGTTTCATCAATCACTGTTGTCAATGGTTTATTCAACAAAAGAGAGACTCCATTGCTACGGTTCTAAGATCCCAAATAAATGGGACTATCCTTTTTTCTTTAATTTAGCAGCAGGTAATAACAGAAGGAAGCTAACTGTTGTTCATCTCCACATAGCGTGATAGCATGATGCTGATGTTGAACTGTAGTCCAATTTAAAGAACTTGGGATTATAGTGCATGTAAATGCACCACCACCAAATGGTCACCCATTAAAACAATAAAAAATAAGATCAACTTTTTCTGTATTGATGTACAACAGACCATTCTTAAGGAAGTTCATTCCTAACTTGGATTAAACCGGTTTTTTGCAGTGACCTTACAGGTTATTTTAAGCACAGTTCTGTGTGTCATCATGGCCCATATGTGTCTCTAGATCATGGGAATATGTTACATGAAAGTCAGTAATGAGCTAACTTTGATGTCAAGAGGTAGCAAGGTCCTCATTTTCAAAATATGTGCTGATGATAAGTTCCAGCTCCAGTTCCATAATTCAGGGATGAACCAGTAAGAGCCATCCTCTTTGGCTCTCAAGCCTGGGGACTGATTTGTGTTATGGCAGGTAGTGATGGAATTAAACCAGATGTAGTATCATTCGTCCTCTTTGCTTGGTTTTGGATAGTAGCTTTCTGTAGAATCATATTGTGTTAATCATCTATTGAATATCTTTTAATGTAGGCTTTTACAGGTAGGTTATGCTTGTAAGCTAAAATAGTTAAGCAAAGCTCATTTCTCCTTGGGCAAATTGGTTACCTTCTCTGAGACTCATGTTCATTAATTAAAAAGAATTCCTCACATGGCTGTCATAGGTCTGTGAAAACATATGTGAAATGTTTAGTTAGGCATCTAGGTCATGAGATGTTCTTAAAAATGGTATCAGCTTTTCCATAAAGCAAGTATATATAGATAGATTTGTGGCTGTCTGGTGCTGGAGGTAGAAGCAGAGAGTAACTGGTGAATGTTTGTGTTCTAAAACTGAATTGCGGTGAGGGCTGCCCACTGTATGTATTTTTGAAAAATCGTTTAATTATACAATTAAAATTGGTGAATTTCATAGCATGTAAATCGTACCTCATTAAAACTTTTAAAAATTCATAACTATAAATGGTAGTAGAGAGTTAAGCCTTGCCTCTTCTAAGCTATTTTTGAAGGACTGGTGATCTCTTAGAGGATTTATTTAAGCTAGGATATCACAGAATCTGGGCAATGATGTGCATGAGTTATGATGAGATCTTATTGTATTTCTATGTTATGATACAACAAAGTAATTGCTCTTGTGATTGCCATATGCTCTCCAATTTTCAGTTCTGTAGACGCCATCAACTTTTGTGACTATGAGGATAGTAAAAGAATGAGGTTTTGTATTAGAAATTTACTAAACTTATTTATTTATTTTTGTGGTGCTGGGTATTGAACCCAGGATCTTGCACATACTAGGCAAGTGCTCTCCTACTGAGCCTCATCCCCAGACCTTTTGTTTTTTATTTGAGACATAGGCTGGCCTTGAACTAGCAATCCTCCTGCCTCTGTCCTGAGGAGCTGGGATTATAGTTACTCAGTGTGCACCATCACCCCCAGCTCAGACTACACTTTTTAAAGAAATTTAGGCCTACTAGTTGTAGAGTGTATCAGTGAGATTCTACTTTTTAGACCCATGTTCATCTGACTGGGCTATTTAAGTCAATAGATTTATTGAGTACTACATGTCAGTGATTTTTT
Organism: Aplodontia rufa; assembly: GCA_004027875.1. Lineage (NCBI taxonomy): Eukaryota > Metazoa > Chordata > Mammalia > Rodentia > Aplodontiidae > Aplodontia > Aplodontia rufa. The sequence goes on along the minus strand of PVKS010008694.1, from coordinate 61,874 downwards.
TTTAGATGTTGGTGATGGATCTGTAAATAAGAGAGAGTTCAGTGTGGGGCATGATAAGTTTGCGATTTCTCTTTCTACAAGTGGGGATGCTGCTTAGGAAGTTGGGTATAGTCTGGAATCAGGAGAAAGGTCTGGCCTGAAAAATTAGGAAGACATGGATGTACAGGTAACATTGAAGATCAGAAAACTAGATGTACTCACTAAGGAAATGTGAGTCATTAGAGCAGAATTCTAAGGATTGACCTTAGGTTACTCCAGAATTACAGATTGGGGAAAAGAAAAGGCATATTCATAGAAGACTATGAAGGAATGACTGGCTAGAGAGGGGAGAAGCAGCAGGACATGGACACTGGATGTCCACTGTACCCAGGAGGACAGAGAACACCTGGAATATGCTGCCCAAGACTCAGATAATATGGAGAATTCATGATTGAATATGATAACCTAGTCACTGACAATCTTAAGCAGCTTCAATGGAAAGAGAAGGGAAGGTCCCCAACACATAGAAATGGTAAATTTTTGAGGAGATGGAAATGCTAACTTACCTTGATTTGATCACTATAATTGTGTACATATAAGTTATCATTTTGTACACTATAAAAATGAATATTGTGTGTCAATTTAAAAAGAAGATGGTGCCAAAGCCTGATGTAGGTAAGACAGGCTTTGGCACCATCTTCTTTTTAAATTGTGGAGTTTAGGAGAAAAGCAAGGGGCAAATTCGGACAAGCAAAGACAAATCTTTTGGGAAGAAATGGAGAAGTTGGTGAATGAAGTAAGAATAAGGGTGCATTTGATCTGATATTTGAATCTGTAAATTTGAGGATTTTTGTCTATAGGAGCTAATTGAGATTTTCAATTTCTTGATCAACTTTGAAAGCTGTTAATTTCTACAACAGAATTCAAGTTAAGGTGTATATAGATTAATTAATGTAGAAATTTCCCCACAACCAAAACAGCAGTACAGTCTAGCTGTGGGTACCATGCACTTTGTGTCATTCAGATTGGCCATTTGAGCCTATCTTCTGTTCCCTATTAGCTCTTTGAGCTGGGTGGATTCTTTAATCTTTCTTAGCCTTCGTTTCCTCATCTATAAAATTTGAATAATAGCATTCTTAGCTTGTAGAGTTATTATGAGACTTAAATGGTATAATTTAGTTTAAATTTTATACTTATTTTAGTATCTACTACCCATATAAACTTTCCAGCAAAAAAGTAGTTGTTATTATAGATATTAATTTATATTTTGCCATGAAGTAGTATATTATTGTAAAAGAATATGAGATTTGGAATTAGGCATACTGGGGTCTTTGCCTCATTCCATCTCCAGCTATTTATATCTGTTACTAAATGTTGCTGAATTTGTTTCCTTATATCTGAAATGGGCATAGTAATAATGAGATTATTATTAAATGAGTCACTTATACAATGAGATAATTAAATGAGATATTTACAAAGCCATATATTATAAAGTATTACACTAATATTAATTTCATTCATTTAAAATGAGACTGTCTCATATATATCTCTTCTGTTAGATTTATATATTAAGAAAGAAGAGATATTATATACTTTTGCAATTTTAAGTGCTGAATTTTTTGAGAAGCTTGGGTTCCAAATAGAATGAAGTAACACAGTAGCAATGTGAGAAGATAGGTTAACAAGAATGTGAGACATTGTGTTTGGTTAAGATTTTGAAATTTTAAAATGCTAAAAGTAGAAGAATGGAAATGTGCACCCTATTTCACATATATGCGATTATCTGAAATGTTTTTCCATATAAACTGCTTCATATTGCTCCAAGTGAGCCAGGTCCTTGGAGCCAAACAAGGATCGTTTTTCTTTCTGCCAGAACACCATATCCCTTAGGTCTCTTTATAAACATGGAGAAAATGATACATAACAGCTGGTAAAAACCGAAGATGAAACAGAATGATGTCAGCCAATCATCAATGAAGCCTTCCAAGTATGAAAAACTTAATGGGAAAAAAATGAAGTCCATGTGGACTTGTTTGATAAAAATCTATACTGATCTCATACAAATTCTCGGAACAGAAACAGAGGTGACTTGGGTCACTTTTGAGACATCCTATTCTTCCTTTAACAATTTATAATAGCAACTATTAGTGTTGTTACTACTAGTTTTCTTTATGCTGTACTCAGATCTATTTAAAATACTTTCATACCCATAATTTTCAGAACTACCCACTGAGATAAGCTTTGAAACCAATGTGAACATCTTAAAAAGAATCAAACTGGTTTCTTTGAAGATTATGGTATTCCCTGTGGGTCAGAACAGACTAACCATGTTAGCAAGTTGTTGGACTTAAAAAGATTTTTCAGGTGTTATGAAACCAGTGTGAATGTCACATTCTGAGCTTCCTCAGACCCTTGAAATTTTAATTTAATAAAAAAATAAAATAATACAGGCTTCTAGAATCATAATTCATTTCTACCTTTTCCCCCCACCAGATATAAAGTTGAATCTCCAAGAATTCTTTATAGTCTAGACAGTTGCAGTAAAGGAAGGCATTTTCTCAAAGTATATGTGATACTTAAAATTAATTTCCGCTGCTATCAATATTATTGCAGATTTTAAATCCTACCATTAAAACTTTTTTTTGACTGTATGAATTGCAGGTCAGTATGAAATGCACATGACAAGTTAAATACTATGGCTGATCTAAGAGTAATGGGTAGGGCATAGCCAGACAAGAGACAGTTAGATGACAATAGCAAAGCAACACATAAATAGGGGTTGACATGGTACACTGCAGGCATGAGCACCGGCATCGGGTGGGAAGAGGTGGGTGGGTGGCTCAGGGCCAGGTAGGTAGATGGACCTGTCTTTTGCAAAGAGTTGAACTTGAACGGGTAGAGAAGGTGGGAAAGGGAATGTTGGGGAAGGGAATAGAGTGAGCATTGGTGAGGTGACGCTGGGGTAGGGCGCCACCGCCAGCGTGGGGATGACAGAGCAGAACCCATTTGCCATCACTTCCACGGCGACTGTTGCCCTCAGAGCGAGCATTGTTGTTCTCACATCACCTGATAGTAGAACCTTAGGGTAAAAACCAATCCACTTAACAAATAAAGTAATGTTCCCATGGAAGGGGAAGACCCTTGAATAGTGGGTGTATTCTTAATTTCTCCATTTCTTGCCTTGATTTCTGTTACATGCTGGCAAACTTATTTATTTTAATTTACATTTAACTTCATATCATTTGGATTCAGGAAGAGGGTTGCATTTTAAAAGAATCACAAGAAGCTTTCTTCTCTGGTTTGTTGAAGATAACATTTTCCAAGCACTCGTTTCTGGACTCCACTCTCCAGCAAAGATTTGTGCTTTATTTATTACTTCATTAGTGCTCATTTCCACAATATTTCATTTTATTCTATTAAATGGAAAGAAATGCTAAGTTATCTCATGCAATCTTTAAGAGGATTAAATCGCTACAAAGCAATGTGAAAACTGTGTACACCAAAATAGCTTTCGATCACCCTAAAGAAATATTTTATAATTAGATGTAAGACTCTCTAACTTTTATCCAACTGCCATATTTGGAAAGAGTAACACAAATTTCATTATTTTTTCCCTCTGTTTTGGCTTACCTTCATATTATCCCGGAGTTTTCCGTTCATCTGAATCAGTTCAGTGTGTTTGGAAAGGCTGTGTCCTTTGTAGCATCCATCACTCATGCTCTTGGAAAGTGGATATGAAATGTCATTTTGAAACTAGTAAAGTGAATTATGGATTTATTCCTCTGCGTCTTCTTAATGCATTACAGAGGTTGATTGTGGAGGACACATGTAATTTGAATTATTGTTTCTTATGCCTTATTACAGCTGAGGTCATGAAAAATTTTTTTTTTGTTTTTTGGTTTTGTTTTTGCTTGTTTTTAAGAGAGAGAGTGTATGTGTGCTAATTAATTTTATTTTTTATCTTTTTTTTAAAAAAGAAAGAGTGAGGGAGAGACAGAGAGAGAAAGAATCAGTTTTATTTATTTTTTTCATCTGACCTTTCTTTCTCTGACACTTAGTTGTGTATGTGGTCCTGGAGTTTGAACCTGGGTCCTCACACATGCCAAGTAAGTGCTCCAACTGCTGAGCCACACGCTGCTCCAGCCCTTTCATCATTTTTTTTTTTTTTTGTCTTTCCTTTACTTAGTTGTGTTTGTGATGCTGGGACTCAAACCCAGGTCCATGCATATACCAGGCAAGTACGCTACTGGCTAAGCCACCTCTCCAGCCCCTGTTTGTTTGTTTAAGCTCGCTATTGATGAAGTTAACTAGTCAAGTACAGGTTTGGGGTATAAAATCGTATAAAAGGCTGTGGTCTACCAAGATTCAAACAAAAAAATAGCTTTAGAATAAAAAAAATCTAAGGATTTAATTTTGGGACTGTAAAAGCTATATTATTTGAGGCTAGATCGCTGGCTTACAGGTTAGAGAGCTTGCCTGGCATGCACAAGGACCTGGGTTCAATCCTAGCACCACATACACTACTAAGTGTCTGAGAAACAAAGGCTATATGGAAAAATAGATAAAATTTATTCTCTTCTTCTCTCTCTCTCTCTCTCGTTCTCTCCCTCTCTTTTAAAAAATAAATAAATAAAAATAAAACCTTAAAAAAAGGTTTATTATTTGAGTTTTACATAGAAGCCACCCCAAGCTAAATTAAGATTTATTAAAGAGGCTTGTATTCATTGAATACCGAGAAGTTCTTTTTCTTGTGGCTTTGAATACAGGGTTTAGGATTGATTTACATGGCCTTTTATTTATAACTTGAGACCAAGACAGTGTAGTCAGCCAAAGCTATGTACAGTGTCAGAAGCTTTTTAACTAGACACAGAGAAATTTATTTGTTCCTCTGCATGCGGTTAGCCAGGTCATTTACTGCCAGAAGAATAGGAACAGTATGCCTTTACAGGCTTGCAAATTTGACTCTGTCTTTTTCTAACCATAAATTTTCAAGAATCATAGTATAAATGTTGTAATTCTGAGATGGTATTGTGGGTTTTTTAAAATGTTCCTTTGGCTATATTTCATGGTTATTTTTTCTTAATACTTACTTTTTTTCTTTCTACACCTTAAAAATGTGTATACTTTTATTTATATAGGTCATTCTTTTCTTTTACATTCTAGTGTCTAGACTGATAATTTTTCCTTTCCAACTAAAGCAAATATCCATCTCACCTATGAAACATCTAGCTCAGGAAAAGAAATTTGTTTTCTTTAGGAGTGAGAATACTCCCCATTTTGAGTGTGGTGATTTTGAAGAGAGTAGCAGAGAATTATCCACATCATGTCTTCTCCTAGAACAGACATGTCTGATGGACAGACAGAGCTCTGGTGTTTCATTTTGCACAGTGACTGCCTTCAGGGAGCTACAGTTGTGATATGGTACTGAGACCCGCTCTCCTCGAGGCTCTTTAATTTTTTAATTTCTGAATTATGGTGCCAAAATAGAAACAAAAGTGTAGCAAAGAAACCTGTAGTTAGCACAGATTCATATTCTTTTCAGACTACTCACTCTATGATGGAACAGGATGTGTGTGCCTGATTTATTTAAGTCGTGCTAAGTTCATTACAGTAGCCCTAAATGAATGAAAGTTGTAGACAGCAGTGTGCTAGGGGTTATTTCAAAGACCAGTATGATATCTTTTGTCACATTGTGTAAGTTCTGTTTGGGAAAGTGGTGTCATTTGGAATCATTTTATAGTCCAGGAAATTAGTATTGTTTCCAGTGACTAACTGGAGATTATATATATATATATATATATATATATATATATATATATATATATATTTGGCATCCTCTATTCTCTTTCTGTAATATAATGGCATAATATTTTTTCATTTTATGTATAATTTCAATGATTATTTAATTGTATTTTATTTGTTTTTGAAAAATTTTAAAACAATGTGTCAAATTGTGTGTCTTTACCCTGCCTAGTTGCTTTAAGTCTTATGGTTAATCTTAGAAGTAATTTAATCATTGTCTTAAAAGATGTCTTCCAAAACCATTCTTCCTTCCTGGTCTCCTTTCACTCTATACAGGACAATAACCTGAATGTCCAAATGTTGGGACACTAGCTGACATTAGCTGGGTGCTTATACCCTTCAGAACGTTTGACACATACATCTCATCTACTCTTCATGGGAGCCCTTTCAGATGGGTGCTGTAACTATCCTCATTTTATAGATGAGTAAACTGAGGCACACAGAGATTAAGTAATACAATTCACATCACATAGTAGGTGATGGAAGTGCCATCTAAACTCAGGTGATTTCACTGGGAAATCCTAGGCATTCATTAGTCGGCATAGATAGCTGAGAAACCTATTCACTAGTCTGCCATGGTCTATGTATTTTCTTCAACTGTTGCATATTTGCAGTCTGTTTAAATTCAAGAACATGGGAAAGCTTTCTCTTTTTTTTTTTTTAACACAACAGTGATTATTTGGAACATATCCAACATTATTTAGAAATCTGGATAAGCAATTAGCACCATTGCCGTCTATGTTTAATTACATTAGCAAGAAACTAATAAAGCCCAAGTTATGGCATTGCGACTTGTATTTGCTTGAGAATAAAATTCTGATGATAGGAGCTGGCTGGGTACCATCACTATGATATAAATATGATTTTACACAGAGTTTTCATGTTTCATTACTTCCTTTTTCCTTTTCTTTGCTTTTTTTTTTAAAATAATGGAACCTGATATTCCTTGTAAAGACTAGAAAAAGGTACTTTTTCTTTATTTCCTACCATTTTATAGATTAGCATTAAATGAATCTTTGTCTTATCTGCAACTAAGTGGTGTTTGTTTTGAGCAAAAGCAAATATATGATTAACAATTCGCTATGCATGTTTCCTTCTGGCTACTTTCTCCATGGCGATACATTCAGTGATGTTAAGGCTCTGTGAGTTTTCAGATTAGTGAACACATTATTTTATCGTAATGGTAAAACCCAGTGAATGCCTCTAATCAGAGCTGTTACTTGCAATAACGTGATATGTAAATAATATTCATCAAATACTGTAGGACCCTTCCCAATATGCTCTTTTATTGTGAGAGCTTTTATAAGACCTTTATTACTTTTCACTTTACCTTGTCATTATAGATTAGTTATAGTTGTGAAAATGCTAGAACTTACTCTACAGGTCATGTTTTAAATAATCTTTTAACTAGATTTATCAAACTTTTTGTGGGATTTCTTATAGCAACCCTAACTCATCATTAATTTATTCATGTAATAAATATTTGTTGCCTGCATTTTATGTGCCAAGCTGAGTTCTATTTACTATATGCATGCTCATGAATATACCTGTTATTTGAAAACTTTGTAAGGTTGAATTCCTAACTACTCAAATTACTTATTATCCAATAAAAGAAAGGTTCTATTCCGCTCTTCTTACATTTTCTTCAAAAGAGGTTCCAATGGTCTTTCTTCTTCTATTCTGATCGTTTCCCTGTATCCGGCAAGCAAGTGGGTGGATGGTCTGGCAACTGTAGTCTCTTATGAATTGTGGAGCACACTTGTGCTCGTCCTTGGCCTCCTTGGCCTTTACCCAAGTGACTCACACCATTGTTTTCTTGGAGTTACCAAGACTGCATACTTTTTCTTTCATGTATTTTGAAAATAATCAGTATCTAACTGAGGCTGTGACCCAGCATCCTAACTTGGTTGTGAGGTGGAGAAGTCTCAAATTTCTCCTATTCTGCAGCTCCTCTCTTTTCTACCTTTATAATGTCCCTGGGACCCTGGGAGGCACTTGACCTCCTTCTTGACAAATGGTCAACTGGAATTTTCCAAGGTAGCCAAGAGTCAAAACCAAAGGCACGTTGTAGTATCCTACTGATGTTGAAGGAGTTTTCTTTTAAAAGTTCATAATTGTTATCATAGCTTAGATGATGAAAATCATGATCAATATCAAAATCATTTCATTTCTACATGAACATAGTGCTATATTGACTCCAGGGAAGTGGAATGAAAAATCAGAACCAGATCTCATGAGGCTGCTGGCAGCATGGTACAAACAGGCTACTGAAGGACCTCAGATGCGGGGTCTGTAAACAATTGCAGAAAGACCTTGGCGTTATTTATGGTCACCTGTTTTTTAGTCAGATGTTCTGTTGCTGTGAATAAAAGACCTGACAGGAACAATTTTAGGAGGAAAGATTTATTTGGTGGCTCTTGGTTTCAGAGGTCTTAGTCCATAGAAGGCCAGCTCCATTCCTTGGGGCTCAAGGTGAGGCTGAACATCATGGCAGAAGGCATGGCTCCCGGGGTTGGGGATTTAGCTCAGTGGCAGAGTGCTTGCCTAGCACGAGCAAGGCCCTGAGTTCAGTCCTCAGCCCTGAGAAGAAGAAAAAAAAGAAAAAAGAAGGCATGGCTCCAGGAGCAGACAGAGAAACTCCATACCAGATACAAAATATATACCCCAAATGCATGCCCCCAATGACCCACCTTCTCCAGCCACACTCTCCTGCCTTCAGCTGCTTGTTAATCCCTATCACACACATCTCATCTACTCTTCATGACAGCCCTTTCAGATGAGTGCTGTGATTATCCTCATTTTAGAGATGAGTAAAATGAGGCACATGGGATTAAACTCACTGATTGGTTTAAGGCTCTCAGAACCCAATCATTTTACTTGTGAACCTTCCTGCATTGTCTCATGGGAGCCTTTGGGGGACACCTTTCATCCAAACCATAACTTCACCTGAGGAATCAGACTTGTTAATTTTTCAGATGACATTTGGGTAAAGGTTCTTGACCTTTTGCCATTAAGAAACATCATAGTGACAGGAACTGATTTTTGAGTTGGAATATCAAGTTAGAATGATAATTTGCTTACTCGACTTCTATTTGAGTTAGATCAAATCCATAGCCTGGGAGAATTTCCACACTGACTCTTATATGTGGCCAATTTTCTGTCGCTTTCTAATCTGCACCATCAGATTTTACATTCCCCATTAATCACTATTGACACCATCCTTGTGGCTACTATTTGGGCGTTTTTACACGTCAGGCAGGCACTTTCTATAATTATCTCTGATTCTCACCAAAGTTCTATTATGAGGTACCCTTATTCCCATTTTAAGAACAAGCAATGGGCTTAACTTTTAAAGGTGAAAATGAAGTGATAGTTGAGATTCTAAATAGAAACCGTCTGGATGCAGCCCCCAGGTCCTTCTCCCTCAAGCACAGGTAGGGTTTTCTTATTCTTCTCTCTGTTTTTCTCCGTTTGGTTGTGGACCTCGGTTGCCACTCTGGGTTTTTGAGAGGTGATCCATTTATTTAACAATTTAACAATGATTTATTGGGCTGTCAGCATTGGCAATTGATTTGTAACCAGGACAGCAAGTGCCTGCCCTCCAGTGAATATTCAGCTGAGTGCCAAGGAACATGTATTTGGCTATGGGAAGGCTTGGGTGAAGGGAGATAAGAGTTGTCTGAAGTTTTTTAATACAGATCTTAGATGAGCAAACTTCAAAAACAATTCTGTAATCCCTGGGCCTCTCAGAATTAAATAGTGTTTCTTCAGTATCAAAGTCATCATACAAATAAATGCTGGTGCTTCCATTCAAGGGTGACATTTTAAAATGACAGAGAACTCAACTGAGTGGGAATCGCAAGCTGGATGCATCAGAATTGTGCCTGACAGAGGCATTCCACATTTAGGCAGTGTTCTCAAAGGGCTGTTTAATAGATTAAAAGTCTGAAAAGTAGGACTTCTGGGTTTCCAAGGAGTTGTAGTGACTTAAATGGTATTTTATTAAAAAGGACACATTGATGGTGAATGTTGAAGTTTATTGTGCTGTGACTTAGTGCCAGGAAATCTCTGGCTGCCACTTAGTTTTGAGTAGATGCAAGGTAACTGTATTAAATGTTTGGTTGTTTTGGAATATTTATGTGTTGGGCTCCTTGTCAACCACTAATTGAGCCAAACTACATTCACACATTGTCACTTCACTCTGTTGCAGTCTTTAAAATAAAAACTCTCTCCCTGCCAGTTTTCTCCAGCTACAATATTCTTATTAAGTGTTGTGGGTTGGTATATCTTGCTAGAATTATTTGTGAGTCACTCTTTGGGCAGAAAAAGAGACAGTTGCTAAAACCAAAAGAATCCAAATGGACAACTGTGGGGAATTGCGACTTGTAAATGTTTTACTTACAGTTTGAATGCCCTCTTGGTAATCAGAAGTGAAGCCGTTCGTGTGCTGTGAACAATCACTTGTCTAATCCCTTGATTTCAGAACAGAACATTAAGATGCCTTGTTATAACAAAAATTCCTGTGTAGCAGGGTTGGTTTTCTTCTTGGATATGCTGGGCAGACTGATTTTAAGAGTGGAAATTGCAAATGGTCATGGATGAGAATTCCAGTTTTCCACTTAAGGATGGTGTTGTGGAGTTAGTTTGTTCTCTATTGCTCTGAATTCATCATTGGTCTTTGCTGTGATGTCAGTTTTAAGAATTTTACCCAGCTTCAGTGCCTCACAGTCCCTGCCTTTGCACTATCCCTACTTCGTCACCACCTCATGCTTTCTCATGGTCTGAGGGATCCTGTGAGTCCGGCCTTATCTGAAATCTTGACTATGTTTTGCTCAGCCCCATGTGCTTCCTTCCCTGTGCAGACTTTGCACTTTTGCATGTCGTTCTTAAGCAGATGTTGTTTCCATCACAACTGACATGACAATTGCAAGGCCTAACCTGGGGGCCACCTCTGCCAGCCTTTGGAGCTGTTGCATCCTAGGGGTTGTTGGGACACAGAGTAAGTGCTTGCGAGTTTCCCTGCTCACTCCTTTGGTTGTCTGAGTCATGGCTACAGTTGTACACTTCTTTCATTAGCCTCTTTCTTCATCAGTTTGTGTCTGTGTTGGTAAACATCTGTACGTCTGTTTGCATACTCAGGAAGGACTCAATGAGTAGTTGTGCTGGCCATGAGGTTGATAATAGGGCATAGCATGCTTTTTGGTCATCATAGCTCTGAAACGGTGAGGTTGGTATTTAAAAGGGTACAGTTAACTATGTTGGCTATGAAAGATAACCTGCTATACAGTAGAAAATAAATGGTTGAATGCATTATTGATTCATAGGCATTTATTATACTAAGAAAATAGGATTTAAACCAGAAACACATGTTCATGTATAGATATTTCATAGGAATTGAAAACAGATATTTCACTTTTGAAAATTTTAAATTATCCCCTTTATTGTGGAAAACACAATATAATAATGTGGGTACTTTGTCAGGCTGTAGGGTATTCTGACAATCAGAAGAGGCTAGCCAGCTGTCATTATTCCCAACAGTGTAATGAAATGGGTTTTCTCTTATTCCAAATAGTTGGAGTGCATCTTTTTTAAGCACCACCTGTGTTGGTTGGGGTTAAGCATCACCCTGTGAACCAGCCATTCTTCCCCACTTCCAGTTGTTCAGGCTCTTCACAGTCTGGAGTTAAATTCCTCCCTCAAGGTGAGTGGTTTTCTTTTGTGCTTAGATTTCTTTCCCTTGAAGCTGGCGGCTGGCCACTTGGGTCTCATGGAGAAAACAATTTCTTGGAGGGATGAAGTCCTTGATTATTTTTCCAGGCCCACTGTGACGATTTCACAGAATACTAGTTTATAAATTGCTTTTTGGTTTCTTGGGAGAAAGGTATTGTAAAAATGCCAGGTTTCTAACATTAAGATTTTTCTATGAAGCAATAAAGCATGTGTGTTTCTGTGAGAAGGGGTAACGGGTAAGACAGTGGAGTGGTGCTGGCGGTAGCAGCAGCAGGAAGCTTTAATTCTCATCTGACTTCTCATGTCTACACATAATGGCATCATCTGGGTGTTGCTCCTAACTTTATACTTTTCCTCATCAGCAGCTTTCTCAATGCTTTATTTCTTTATTAGCCAGATTTTTATTGCTATGACCAGGAAGAGTTTATTTTGGGCTCATAGTTTTAGAGGTCTCAGTCCATGGTCAGCCAACTCCCTAGCTCTGGGCCCAAGGAAAGGCAGAGAGCATCGTAGCAGAAAGGCATGGTACGGGAAAGCTGCTCAGCTCAAGTCAGCCAGGAGACCCACAGAGATTGCTTCACTCACCAGGGACAAAATACAAATCCCACAGGCATACCTCCTCCCGCCACATGCTACCTGCCTACAGTTGCCAGAAGAAATTATTGATCCATCAAATGAATTAAACCACTGGTTAGGTTAAGGCTCTCGTAATCTAATCATTTCACCTCTAAACATTTCTACATTTTGTCTCACTCCTAAGCTTTTGGAGGACACCTCCTATTCAAAGCATAACAATATCCATAGCATCATGATAGATGGAGTTTAGATGGGCTTTACAAAGCAGGATTTACCATCTGATTTGGAGAGGTTTAGTCCAACAACTTCAAACTCACAGAATAGTCTTCTTCCCATAAAGGTAGAGTTTTGGGGCTGGATAATTTTTTACAAAAGTATTGAAATAAATCCTATATCACCTTATCTACCCCCTTTGGCTACAGATAACTGTTGATAAATTTAGTACATTTTATGATCATTAAAACCTATACCTGGGGCTGGAGTGATTGCTTAGTGGTTGGAGTGCTTGCTTGGCATGTGAAAGGACCTGGGTTCAAACCCCAGCACTACATACTAAGTGTTTGAGAAACAAAAAAACTAATGAAAAATAAATAAAATTCATTAACCCTTCTCTCTCTGTTGAAAGAAAAAGCCTATTCCTGAGAAAAATAAGGAGACTGCACCTCATTCCTTATCTATTCAGTGAGTTCCAGCTCTGTCTCATTGATTGAATGAATTATATGTTGACCTAGGGGTCAGAGTCAACATAAACAAAAACAAATAATCAAGTTCTCTCATTGATTTTCCCTGTCAATGAGGCCCTCGTTCCTCTAAGTTTCAAATCCATGAAATGATTTTTGCTACTTATTTCTCTTCAAATATCCATGCAACGAAAAAATCCTGGGTCAATTTTGTGATATACTTAAATCTCTGCCTGCCATAATCTTATTTTAGGCTTTTCCTATACTTGTGGACCCCTAATAGCCTCATCTTGTCATCAGCCTATTAGAAGTTTTTTCTAGGATTAGTTCCCAACTTGTATTTAGAATTGCCTCATTTTCCTCAATTAAAGCCTTACTCCAGCTAACTTCTGATGTTAGCTACACATTTCTTACTTCGCCTTCTGATTAATCTCTCTCTCTCTCTCTCTTCCTTGGGTCTTGATACTGCCTTTGGCACTGGTCTCTGGTTTTCATCACCAGCTACAATTCATTCTTGCTCCTCACACAGCCATGTCCTTGGTTACTCTGGGAAAAGTTCCCTTGCTGGGTCCATCAGGCTCCCAGAGCCCTCTCCTGGCGCAGACACTTTTGGACAGTGTTATAAGAAAGAGAGCCTTGTCCAGTGAATGGAAATTGGACTCTAGTACCCTCCCTGGAGATGATCCTGCATCTGTGCTTGACTAAACTCCTCTTTTCTTTAAAATCTGGTTCAGATCCTGTCTGCTCTGTTAAAATACTCAGTTACACCAAACCACAGGTTTCCTCTCTCTAGAACACTGTGAACTTCCCTATCATCATATTTACTGTTATTATTCAGAATATGACTAGGCACTAGGATGAAGAAAGGTAGTTATTTATGTACAGCTCATCTTATTCTCTAAATATTATAGATCTATAACATTCTGAAGGCAGAAGTCATATTATGCACATTTACATACTGTGTGACCTTTATCCAAGGCTGTACATTTAATAGAATGGTAACCATGACCAGCTGACTCTCAAAACCTTTCTAAAAGCAGAGTGGTCATGAGAAGAAAAATAACCTCGTCTGAAATCAGAGCTTTGAAATCTCTATCCCTATCCCTCCTAATTCTGCAAACTAGAAACCCATTCTGGCTCCAATACATTCCACACATGCAGTATCCTGAATCTGGCCCTCATCTGAACTCTGCACAGGCTGAGAGTATGTATAATTTTTCATGTTCACATAAAGAAAGGTCTGAGAAAAGACCCAGAGATCTTTAAAAATCATTGTAAACAAGCAAAATATTGCAGGTAATTTTACAGTGGAGTTTTTATTCCTTACTTACTAATCTGATTGAATAATTGATTGAGGTCTTCCTTAAATGGGGCTTATTTCCAGTGTGGTGAACATGTTTGGATAAACATTTGCTAATATTTTCTAGAGTAATTTCTTTGGAATTTTTAAAATCTCATCTATACTTTCAGATTTTAAAGAAAGGAAAGTTAAGTTTGAGTGAAGTTACTTCCTCAAAAGAATAAATCATTTTGAAGGGAATGAAAAAGGGTAGGGAGTGGTGTTACTGTCCATGGTTCTGACTTAGTTACCACAAGGGAAAAAGGATTCATTGCAGAACACGCCACTGATTATAGTTTACAGAACCAAAACAACAGTAGCAATAATATAACTACTTTGAAACTGTACTAAAACTTTAAATATTGACCATATTTCATATATATGTATTTGTCAGAGTGTGAGTGTGCCTATCTAGGGGTGAATCATGGTCTTGGTTCTAAAATAACATGTTTTGATCTTCAATATGCTCTCATTTATATAAAAAAAGGAAAATGTGTTTATATACTTGCATAAATACATATTCATACATATATATTGCATGTATACATATGTTTTCATTATATACTTTTGAATGCACTTTAATGTTCAATAGTTAACATTTAAAAATTCAGATCTTATATTTTAATACTATTTTTAAAATTTTGTCTTAAAATAAAATTAAAAGACTGTTATCTATCTTAACCCAGAGTGGTCCAGCAAGATCTAAAGGAGTTAGAAGGAAGCTTTAATAGTACTGACGTTGACACACAGGGATACAATGTGATGTGGATTTATGACATTGTGGTGTCTGAATTTGTTATATTTAATATAAGTAAAGAAGATAATTCAGACACCAATATACCAGTGTTCTCTGGGAAGCTCTATCAAAGAAGCTCTGGGGAAATATTGCCTTACATTCCAAAATCCCCAAAGGGAAAGAATGATATAAAATCTATTAAGATGGAAGAGACACTGAGTTTGCACCTCACTTTGTGGAAAGAAAGGGAGCTGACTGAACAGGAACAACCAGCATGAGACAGTTAATGTTCTCCTGCTGGTTTTGTGATAGGGTTCATTGGCTGGGATATAACTAGAAGATTGATGGCCCTGGCAGAGGGCAGAGGAGCAAAGTCCATGATATCTTAAATCTGAGGGGAAATTGCAAAACCCATTCTGCTAATACATCAACCTTGGTGTGTCAGAAACCAAAACATTAGTTTTCCACTTACTCACCCTCCCTTCCGCCTGATCCCTTCTGTGTGAGCACCTGTTTCTTTTTTTTTGAAAATTTTATGTAGTTTTTCATGTGCCCCTCATTGCTCCAATACTTAGTTGTATATATGATGCTGGGGTTCAAACCTGGGTCCTCGTGCATGCCAGGTAAGTGTTGTAACCCCTGAGCCACCACTCCAGCTCCTCTATTGTTCTTTTTAATATTTATGACAGTTTTATCAACTATACATTTCTTTAGTTTTTGGTATGTATTTCAACCTACAATGTAATTTCCATGGAGACATGAATTTTGCCTGAGGTTTTATTCTTTGTTTTATCCTAATTATTATAAAGAATATTTGTATTCCAAACTCCTGAAGAATTATTGGAGCATAGTAGGTGCTGAGTAATTGCATGTTGGATGAGTAAATAAATGAAGGTTCAGTTCATTGTGAGGATTAAATCAAAGTGCCTGTCCAGAAACTGTGAGCTTTCGGTCCTCATCCATTTTCTTTTCTAATTGAT
The DNA here is from genome assembly GCA_004027875.1 of Aplodontia rufa. Classification (NCBI taxonomy): domain Eukaryota; kingdom Metazoa; phylum Chordata; class Mammalia; order Rodentia; family Aplodontiidae; genus Aplodontia; species Aplodontia rufa. Next base: position 46,052 of record PVKS010008694.1, on the reverse strand, counting down.
CCTAAGCCACACTAATAATTTTAATGCTACCAAATAATTTTCTGATTGAATATATCACTATCTTCTCATTGCTCCCTACCAACTAGAAAGTTTCTGAGCTCATTCTTCAGTTATAACCATAAGAACCCAGCTATGTTAGGAAGATTCTGAGATTTAACCCTACTTGCAAGGTAAAAACTTACAGTACTTTCCTAAGTGTTAGGCAGAGACCTGAGTCTCCTGGGTCAGAGACAAAAGACTTCATGACTCATGACATAGCAGACAACAGGAGCTTCATGTTCATTTTGGTTCTCCCCATTAGTTTCATGGGGGTGATGTGGAGTGGCCCAGAGAAATAGTAAGCACTCAGTAGAGTTGTGTCATTGCTAAGAAATTCTAAACTTAGAAAATTCCAGTCTAATAAGAGGTCCACTATTGAACCTATACCTCAAAAAGGAGATGGCATAATTATTATCCTGGTAGGAAACAAATATGCCCTCTACTCCAAAAAAGAGGCATTGCCACCATCTCCCGGAATTGTTTTCTCTGTGCACATTTGAGAAGATAATCTAGGATAAAACTGTCATGACATGTAAAAGTGTCATGGGGAATTGCCACCCAGCTCTACTATTCCATACTTATTTTCCAGGATGCTTACACTTACTCTACATTACACAGAACTGCTGCACGCATTATTTTGTGTCATACAGTTCTCTCACTTTAGGCCTTAGTGTATGTCTTTCATTCTAACTTCATTCTAACTTCATCCAAGTAAGATCTCATCTTATTTTCAAGACCCTTCTCTTCCTGTAGATATCGGCATATCTTGCTTATTCACTCCTTAAACTCTATGCTTCAATACCTCCTGATCAGTGAAGGCCTCTCTTATTTAAAATAAAAAACCTTTACCACTAGTAGCACTATCCCCTTTATCATTATGCGTTAAATAGTGGGCATGTGTGGATAACTTGTTTATAGTCTCTTACCCTCTAGAATCTAAACCTAAGCTCTTTGAAAGTATTAACTCTGAATATTCAATATGCTACTATAACCTCAACTACCCAAACAGTTCCTGGCATATAGTTGATGATATATCAGTACTGACTGGCTCTCAGTATTAGATTTGTGCTTCCCTTTCCCTCTCCATTTACTGAAGATGAGTTCTTACTTGATTTCCCTCTGTGATGATGTGTTCTGCCCCTTGTGGATGTATATATTTTCCAGTCATTGGGCCATGTGCATCTTGAGAACAGTGTTTCTCTCTTATTCTACCACCTGCTTAGTACCTCATACAATTCTGATAATATAGTGGGCACTCAATAAAAGTATATTGTATTTCATTATAAGTAAAAGAGACCAGTGTTCTTTTTGATACTTATTTACTTAGCTATGTTTTTTGGGTAATTGGAATGCGTTCCCTAAAAGAATCCGGAGGAAATAACTGATGCCAAATAGTAGAACCTAAGGGGAAAGATATTTCAGCTGAATATGAGAGAAACAAATGGAAATTTCCAATCATAATAACTGCCTAAAAGATAGTAAGCACCCCATTCCCAACAAAGCTCAGTCATAGAACTCAGGCTGAGTGACAAGTAGCAGAATGTTGGCAGCAGATTCAAATACAGAATGGGCGGGGCACATGCGTGCTCTGTTTAGGGGCTCACAGAGGTCCCTTCTACAACTGAGTTCTATGACTTATATGTGCATATAGCCTCATTTTATCCAGCCACCACATAATGAATGACACAGAACACCATTTTTTTGAGCCTAGAGATGTGGTTTCCTTTCTATTCTTTTTGGTTGGACTTGGAATCTTTTGTCTCTTAAATACCAGAAGAGTTTGAATATTTATCTTATATCTCTTATTTCAGTGCAGGCAACCTTATTATCCATGGGAAATCAGTTCCAGAATGACCAGTGGATGCCAAAAATTCACAGATATTTAAGTTCCTTATAAGAGATGACATCTATTTTCATATAACCTATGAAATCTTCCTCTATACTCTTATCTAAAACACGCATTGCAGATAGTTGTTATGGAGAATTTAGGGAATAATGACAAGAAAAATTATGATTGTGTTCAGTCCATGCAACTTTTTTCCCTCTGATATTTTCTATTCATGGTTGGTTGAATCCATGGATATGGAGCTATATATTTATTTAAATGTTAGTCTTTCTAGGAGACTGCATGCCACCTAAGATAAAAAAATAAAATAAAACAAACAAACAAAAAACCCCAACAAAACAGTCTTACTTAACTTTTATTCCTAGTGTCTGGCCTGGACTCTTAGTTACAACTCAGTGGATTGTCATAGACTGGATGAATAACAAACCTGGGGTTGCCCTTTTCTATACTATCAATATTCAGACTTGGGGGCCCTTTCCCTGGACTTACTGAATGACCCAAAAAATACTGCTTTTCCTTTGCACATGTTATTACCCCTGCTTTGCTCCTTCTAAAATAAATTCCTCCTTCAATCTCTGTAGAGGGATGTTGTTGTCACTGAAAATAGTAATGCCTTTCTTGTCACTAGTACAATTCTGTTATTAGATCAAATAAGGAAATTCCCCCAAAGGGAAGAATCTCAAAAGGTTGTTACAAACGGAACCAAAGTTTAGTGCTAGAGTAAGTTCGGTGGTGGGATAAGAGTGGGCAGATGAATTTCTCAGTGAGGAAGATATCAGAATGGTAGTGGGAGGTATTTTAAAATTAAGCCACCATTATTATTTGCCATCTCTAAACTGATAGGAATGAGAGGTAGAGTTGAATTCCAAATAATCTAGGAGGCTCAGGCTCCCTGAGAATGGCAACCTTTAATTCTAAGGAGGTATTTAAGTTTTAATAAATGTCTTTTCCCTTTTACTTAGCTTTGGGCCTCTTTCTGAACAGACTTATTCCCTTCTAAAGTTCTTGTACCATTATCAGTAAACATAACTCTCCAGATGACTATCACTATAATAAGAAAGTATTGAAATTCAGAAGGCTGCTACTGAGATAAAAAAAAAAAAGGACATTGTACATTTAGTTCAAAGAAAGGTAAAGTTGAACAGTACCTTAGGGTGCATTCTCAGTGTTGCTTTGATTTTCCATTACTGTAAACTGCTATTTTTCTGCTGAAATCTAGGTAATTTTGGAGGAAAAACCAATGCCATGTGCTAGATGAGATTTAGTGAATGAATTGACAGAATGAAAAGAACAGTGAATCTCAAAAGACTGTCGTGATTATTAACAAAGGAAAGTGTACATGAAATTGGGGATAAGGATTAAAGGACTATACAGAGGCTTTGAGGATCTGAACTGGCAAAAAAATCAAGTGAGACAAATATAGAATGTAGGATTAAAGGAAAAAATATTTATGAAGGGAAATAATCTTTGCTACATGAAGGTGTGAGTATGGTCAAGGGAAGAGGTGTTTATGAAGTCACGTATTCAAATGGAATAATTGGTGAGGTTTGGCAGTGGAGAAACCATTGATTCTTTTCTTTCTGATATGCTGAAGCACTGCAGATTCCTCAGAGACCTTGATGACCACATAGTAAAAAATTAAATCTTTAAAGATTATGCAAATATGAACTGGAAAGATTAGTGTCTAAGGAGAGGATATTACAATGCTTTGATTTGAGTGCTTTTCAATTTCCCCATTTTCTAAATTTCTTAAATATCTTTGTATTTTTCAGTCAATAATATGAAAGGCAATAGGCTATATGTTTCATTAAATAGTTCTCGTGTTTTGGGTAGAGTGACATGGTTTTGCCTCTAGCATCGTCCTGATTGACAAGGCCATTAGCACTGGGGGTGATTGGGGATAAGTCAAGTATAACTGTCTTTCACATGACCTAGTGGTAATCTGCACTCTCACTGCCTCTGAACTGGTCCATAGGAGAGTAGAGGGTCTGTCCTTGAGCCTCTGAATCTTCAGGGCCTGACAGGGTTCCTGATAGGTAGAAAATACTTAGAAAACATAGAAACGAATTGCATCTGGTTAATCATGAGAGATGCTAGTGAAGACAGTGAATACCCTGGTGCGAATACCATAATTTGAAGGAAAACTCAAGCCTCATGCATTATGCATGAAGAGATTAACTTAATCCTCAGCTATAATGGGAAAGCACATTTAAAAAACAAATGGAATAATGGATTTAATCCTCGCATGTCAAGACTGCCTGAATGGGTAGATTTTGTGGCAGGATAAGGGAACTGGCATTGGGATTCTTAAAGGTTGCCAACCAAATTATGATTTTGTCATCTTCTGGTGTTGGTTGGCATTTAGTAGGTTAGAAGCAGTGTTAAAATTAAAAATCAATTCTTCCTGAAACTAGTGGTTGAATTTAAATTTCTGTTACATCATGATCATTGCTCAAGTACCAACAAGAGTTAATATCTATCAATAAATGCCAGATATGTACACTAGGCTTGTGTTGAGACATCTGTTCAATGGTGTGAATATTCAATTCATATTTACTTCTCTTAGGTAGTTATTGTAGAATATCAAAATATTTGAGGTTGACTAAGAAATTTTATTAGTCCTTATTCCCCAGACCAAGTTATTTAAAAGATATTATTAAAGAATCAATTATGAATGAGCCAAAAGAATCTAATGATAATAAAACATATGTATTAATTCAGTTATAAGTTTGACAATGCTTTAAATGTACTAGGCACCAATTATTAAGCTGCTGTGTACCAACTTGCTTGAGATGATTTTTTAAATTTCAAGAATGTTCTCAGTTGTTAAATTGTCCATAGATTTCATGGAGGGATTGTTTATACCATGGAATTCAATAGTTACTACAAATCAGGACTCCCTCCCTCCAACCCCACAAAAAAAGCCAGGCATTAATCATTTATCAGCACTCCACAGGTAGTCAGTCATATTTTTATTGAATGAATTTTAGGCATAATATATTAGAATGCTCATGTTTTATTTTTTATCACAACTGTACCATTATTGCTACTTTTGTATCTTTCCATAACTAATTTTTTAAGGGTAAGAACTTAGACATATTTTTGAGTTTTTTTTAAATCACAAATATCATTTTAAAAGAAAATTAAATAAAGCTGATAATACAACTAATTTTGGCCTTATTTAGCTTAATAAAAAGATTCATAGATTAATCTAATATATAGCATAAAATATAATAGATAATTAAGGCAAGAAATATCAATTTTTATTTAAACTTTTTAAATAGCAATTGGAAAAGTGTTCTTTTAGGCCACACAGGGCAGCCTGGGAGTCCTTAGAAGACTTGGAGCATTAGAACATAGAATGGGAAAAGATTCATTTTAGAAAATGATACTTTGGTGGAAGGGATCTATCTAAGCAACCAGATTTCCACAGTGCATCATAAATGTGTCCTGAAAATTTCTTAGATGCTTACAGATATGCATCTACTCTTTGGGCCAATAGATTTTGATTAGAAAATAATCAGAATATGCTCTTGTTTCTTATCTGAAATTATAAAGCACAATCTAAAATAATTCATGGGCTCTTCAACCTAGCACCTGTAATCAACAGGTTCAGACAACAAAGACTTCCTCTTTCCCAGAGCTTTGTTACGTTTTCTTGGGTTTGTTACTGTCTTTGGAAAATATGTGGAAGGGGATAAGATGGAAAGTGCATAGAAGTTATGAAATAGAGTTTAAAGGAAAAGACAGAAACAGAATGGAATAAGACAAGAAAATAGGGTAAATAAGAAATTATACATGACATCATTCTTAATGAAACCCCTCCAGTTCCAACTCATCAACCCTACTGAGTAGATTTATGAAGCCAGAGCTATTTTCAGAGTAGAAGAAGACAAAGAATCTGAATCTTCAGGACTTTGAGGTGATTGCTCACAGGTTCTGAGACCTTGGCTTACAAATGCTCAAGAATAATATGATCATAAACTTGAACTCTTTGAAGGATCTTGGTTATCTCAGACAAGGAAAGAAGATTTGGCTTCCCCCAAAAGTACACTGCTCATTACTAGTAAAGCTGAAATTCAATCTCTCATTTCCCAATTTAGTGCTGTTTCTGGTGTTTTGCACTTGAACATCATTGAATTTAATGTACAACCTCATTTGCTTTAAGATAACAAAAACCTTGAAAGTTATTACTGAGTTGAACAGTCTACTTAATGACTCATAGGGCTCAGAACTTTATCAACAAAGGAATATTTTGAAATAATAAAGTTGAGATGTAATCTATATTCCATAAACAAGCAAAAGTAAATAAAAACGATTACTCTGTATAAAGTAAAATAATATTGTCTACAATCTCCAATTAAGATATATAATAGTTATGGATTCATTAAACAGTATAAAAATATTTTGTATAAATTGTTTATTTTAGTTGTTTTTTCTACTATTAAGAACTTTATTAAACATGCTTCATCTCTGATTAATAGTTTCCAGTTGTGCTCGGTGTTGAGTGTATTACTTGGCTCTGGCTGACTTTCCCCTATGTTTAATTGACCAGATAAAAAAATGCATATTTTAGAATATACACCATGATATTTTGATATATATATGGAATATAATATGCATGAGCCATTGTAGAACAGTTCAGTCAAGCTGATTAAAATCCACATCATTTCACATACTCGTCAGTTTTTGATGGTGAGAATACTTAAAACCTACTGTGAGCAATTTTAAAGTATACAACATATTGTTATAGTGTGCGATAGATCTCTTGAACTTAAATCTCCTAATTGAAATTCTCAACCCCTTGACCTATATCTTCCCAATCTTTCCCCACCCAATCCTCTGGCACTACCTTTTTAGTCTATGAGTTCAGTTTCTTAAATTCCACATGTAAATAAGAACATGTAGTATTTGTCTTTTAGTGCCTGGCTTATTTCACTTAGTTTCATGTCCCCCATGGTCATCACAGCTGAAAAATTCCAATTAAAAGCTGAAAAGATTTTCATTGTGTCTGTATATGACATTTATTTATTTATCCATTGGTGGATATTTTGGTTGATTAATTTTCTTGGCTATTGAGAATGATACTTCACTGGATGTGGAAGTGTAGGTGTCTCTTTGACATACTGTTATAGCGCAGTTTAGTTTTACTTTGCATTTCTCTGATCATTAGTGATGTTGAGCATTGCATATACCCATTAGTTATTTGTGTATATTTAGAGAAATGTACAATCAGATCCCCTTTGCCTGTTTTAAAATCAAGTTATTAATTTTCTTACTTTTGGGTTGTTAGAGTTCTTTTATACACTGTGGCATGGGGGTGTAGAGTTTAGTTGCCCATGCTGAAGTGTCTGTGGTTCTGGTAACACTACCAAAGGTAGACACGGCTGATTTTATGTCTGGAAGGTGACTTTCATGCATGTAAACTTGGTTCTTACTTCTTTCACTTTACTCCCACTGCCAGTCTTTTTATGCTATATTTATGGATTCGAGGTTTCAAATTTCTATTTTGCTTCTTTAGTCTGGTTCCATTAGTCCAGACTAAATGGTTCTTCTCCTTGAAGTTAACTATTTTGTGTATACAACGTTACTAAAATTAGGAAATGAAAAGTCATTAACTTTAAGGGAATGAGGTCATCATACCCTCCACTGAGGACTCCAGTTTTTGGATTCATCTGTTAAGAGTTTTGAGGCAGCCACTTTGTAGAATGTCCCAGTTAAGTTTCTTTGCCACCATTTGTCCTTCCTGTGCTCTATGCTGTTACAGAGATCAGAACTCAGAGCACAGGATTAATGTGATTTCAAAGTACTGATTTACTTTATTGGTTTCTTTAAGGATGCAATTTATGGATCTGGGCAATAACAAAAAGTCATAGAAGCGTAAAGATATGTGCGACATTTAGAATTGTCTGTTAAACTACATTCTCAAAATTGTCACCTCTTAGGCACTTGGCTGTTTACTTATAATTTGCATTAATTCAGATGCTATTGAATGATTAGAAAATCATAAAGTGCCATTAAAAGTACTTCAGGTATTTGCATTGTGACATTAAAATTAGTCTCATGTCCTTAACAAAATGTTAGGCAACAAAAAAGTGTATATTTGCTACTACAAGCTTAAATAAGAAAGAAGGGAAATTCTTATTAGAAATAGAAGTAAATGTTTATCTCAACCAGTTCTCAACTTCCTTTACCAAACTAACATTTAGGGTTTTTTAAAATATCCTTGAGGGATCTTATTACTTAATTATAAATTTGGATTGTGTTTCAAAAGGCCGTACTACAAAATGGAAGCTGCTTATCTTTCCTAGAATTCAAGAGCTGTTGACATTTCAATTTACTTCAATATACCTCTACCTGACCTTGCCTATTTATTTTCTTACCTTTACTGAGTATTGAACTTGGCTCTAAGGAATATTTATTCGATGATAAAATTTTTAAAGCTCAAATATGAAAAGTCAAGTACTTTATTGTATTCTCTTTAACTTGTATTTGGTTCATTAACTTCCTTGATTTTTTCATTTCTTTAAAAATTGCTTCCTAAAACATACATGTGTAGGATGCAGTATGGATGTAGAAGTGTGCTGATTTTTGTAATTTAGCTTGGAATACGTCAAAAAAGAAGATGGATTTTGAATAGAGGGCAATGAGTAGATGGATAGTGTGTTAGTTAGCTTTCTATTACTATAAAAAAGACAAACCTTAGACAATCAACTTAAAAACAGCGAATGTATATTTTGGCTCAGTTTTGGAGGTTTCAGTCATGGCCAGTGGTCTCAGTTGCTTTTAGGTATGCGGCAGGGCAGCACATTATGGTGGGAGCATCAGGAAGCAAACTGTTGACCTTGTGGCCCATGTGAAAGAGAAAGACAGGAAAGGACCAGAGTTCCAAAGTCCCCCTCATGAGCACACCACCAATGACCTAAATTCCTCCTGCTAGGCTCTATCTCCTAAAAGTTCTACCACATCCCAATACTACCAGAGACTGAGGATCAGGTCTTTAACACGTGGGCCTTCGGGAGACATTCCAGATCCAAAGGAGAGCAGATAAATGTCTCATGAGACATGCATGGTAAAATGTTCATGGCAGAGTCTGGGTTTCAGAATATAGATGCTACTATAAAAATTCTTTTGCATTCACTGCTTGAAAATTTCCACAATACATTTTGAAAAAGAATCATTAATCCCCCTACTTAGCTTAAGAAAGAGGATATTAATATTACCTCTGAAGCCAATTTGATTTTATTGTAAATGTTTATTTCTAGCCAAATAATAAATAAGTACATGTATTTAGAAATCAAGTGGTATTCAAAGCTTTATTGTGAAGCAGAGGATATGACTTTCTCACCTTCTGTGTAACCCTGTTCCCTAGACTTTCATTTTTTAAAGGTATTTTGACCCTACCTCCATATTTCTCTAAATATATGCTTATTGATTAATCAGCATTGGGTATTATTTGTTACTTTCTTGGCAAATAAGGATTTATTGCCCTTCTAGCTTTCTCAGTTTCCCTGCCTCACTCTTCTGCCTTCATGTCACATTTGCTCTTGTTAGAAGTTAGTGTTTATTCTTGTTGCTGAGTGAGTAGTGTGCCATAGTTTGAGACTACCTAATCTAAAAACCCATAATGCAAAATGCTCCAAATCTGAAAAATTGTAGAGCTTGAGCACATTGCTACAAGGGAACATTATACACCTGTCCTCATGTGACAGGTCATAGTCAAAATACAGGTGCACTAAAATTTTTGTGTAAAATTGCCTCCAGGCTATGTGTATAAGATGTGCATAAAAAATAAATGAATCTCATGCTTAGACTTGCGTCCCATTCCCTGGATATCTCATTATGTATATGCAAATACTCTAAACTGAAAAAAAAATTTGCAAAATCTGAAAGATTTTGGTCCAAGCATTTCAGATAAGGGGTAAGATACTCAAACTGTATTATTGTTTCATTTATTACACAATTTGCTCTTTTTGCTTATTAATTGATTCTTTTGAAACATTAATTTTCTGTGTGCCTGTGCAAATACTTCTTGAGGCAGGTTGAATACTGATAAATATTATTTTTTATATGCTTAAATGTATCCAGAGGATCAACTAATTACCTTTCTTTTGAAAAACTTTCCTGGAAGATCGCATTTTCTTATTGATTGTTAGAGTTCATCTGAAGGCATTCTCCTCCCAACCCTCATGAGAGGGAACTTCCCTTCTGACTTTGTCTATTTATTTTCTTATTGTTGGAGGTTCCTGTCTCATCTCTCTTTGGAGTAGTTGTCTGGTGGTTTCATATTTAATAGGGGATGCATGTAAGATAAAAATTTTGAGAGCTTTTACATCTGCAACATTTTTTATTCTATCCTCACTTATGATGCTGATACAATTTAAGAACATTTATTAGGATATTTTCAGTCTTACAGCTCCCAGTGCTGCTATGGTAAAATCTAATGTACTTCTTGCTCATATTCTTTGTATACGGCCTATTTTTTTGTTTGTTTTCTTCTCTCCGGAATCTTTTAGGATCCTCTCATTAACCCTAGTATTGCAAAAGAAAGTTATGAAGAATCTTGATGTAGATTTTTATCATCATTATACTGGGTTCTCATTAAATCTTAAAATGATGGTCCTTCCATTTTGTTAGACTTTCTGTTATTATTTCTTTAAAAGTCTGTTCCCCTTTGTTTTCTCTCCTTTGAAACCTCTGCAAATCAGATGCTGGACCACCTTTATCAATCTTTAGCATCTCATATTTTTTATTATATTCCTTTTAAAAGATATTTTACCCACTTTCTAGGAGATTTAGTGTAATGTACCTTCCAATAATTTTTCTTTATATTCATAGTTTTTAAATTACTGAGAATTCTAAGTGTTCTTTCTTTCTTTCTTTCTTTTTCCCCCCTTTAGTATTCACTTTTCAGAATGCCCTGTTCTTTTTCATGCATGTAATATTTTCTCTTAACTCCAAGGAAGTTAATATTTTATGTGGTCAATTAAGTGTTTCTTTTTATGTTCTCATGATAGGTACTCTAAATCACTGTATCTTTACTTTCTAACACTTTCCAAATGTAACTTCAAGAATTTTTTAAAATTAAAAGCTCTTTATTAACTTTTTGATTTTGAAGTGGGTCACAAACTTGAGTTAACAAATATCTACTTTTATTGAAGAAAGTGAATAACCAATCTTGATAATTGTGTATTAGACCATATTAAATACATTTGAATGTTTTCCCACTTCTCACCAGAACTCAGAGAAAAAAAAATTCATGGAAAAAAACGGTTGACAATATTCTTTTGATTTCTTGCTCTGACTTCCTTTGAAATGAATGCCTTTGAATTTTCATTATGATCCCTTTTGTTACTTCAAGATACAGATTGCATGAATCATGACTTACATTACTGACCCTATGAGATGCCTACTGGAGGCCTCGTTCATGAGAGGATTCATTGAAAACGTCTCTTGACAAGTTGACCTTAACATTTAGTTGCATTTTATATACTTGTGGCTTCGTGTGCCCTTTGGAATTGCTGACCCCAACAGTGTTATTTGAACAATATCCTTAGTGTTTTGGAAAAGTGCTTATAGGCACCTCAATTGGCAGCTCTTATCAAAACTTGGGGCATGAGTGAAGAACACTGGCTGGCACTTTGCATGGCAGGTAAGGGTATTCATTGAAACTGGATAATCGTGATTTTCCAAAATATGGTGGCGCTTACAAACCTGGCCACTACTTTCTCAACCAAGTTAATAAGCAAATTACCCTTCTTTAAATAAGGTTGTAATGAAAGGAAACATGAAAGTTCTTTTAATACTACATTATTTTTAAAGATATAGACATAATTTATACAGCCCATGTTTGAAAATTTTAGGGTATTCTGCGAAATGGCTTGTGACAGTCACACATTAATTAACCTCAGTGAGTGAAACTGGAAAAGATGCCAAATGTTCCATTATGTGTGACCCATCTTTGTTGTGTATGTCACTGTCCTTTTATGTCCTTTTGTGACGTGAAACCCTGTGCCACTAAATCAAAGCTCTGGCTTTACGCTTTGTTCACAATCTTTATCCATCTAGTCTCCAATTTAAATTGTTCCAATAATAGGAAAAAACAGAATAACCAAGGCTTATTTTAAAATGTGGAGAAAGAGAAGAGGAGAAAATAATTAAAATCCTCATAGCAGAGTCATCTCTAGGGCAGTAATTTATGTTCTTATATTCTTTCTGATACATACATAATTCTTTACTGAAAATAGTCTACCTTTCAGAAACTAAACTATGAAATATTTCAACATTAATTAAGATGTTATTATAGTGAATGTGTTATATATAGGTAGGTATATGTGTGAAAGTACACACATGTATGCAGGTGTGTGTGTGTGTGTGTGTGTGTGTGTGTGTGTATGTGTATTACAAGCATCCTGAATAAATTCCATGAAGTTTAAACAGCTTTTAAAATACTTGGGAGCATGGAACAAAATAAAATTCTGTTTTAATTTTCTATCTCACCTAGATTTTTATAAAACAATCTATTTGTATTACAGATTTATGAAGAAGTCTTTTTGAGGGTGTGGTAGGGTTAAAGATGCTGACCAAAGTCTCTTCGGTGAATGGAATGGAAGCTGTACATAACTATTGTCCTGGAGTTGTTAAAGTTGCTTCCCCTGGGTGTACAGATTAACAATTCAGATGCCACTGTACTTTGTGTACTGGAATTGAACAACCTGCCTGGGTGGCAGGTCACCATTGGAGCATGTTTCTTATGTTAGAGTGAAATGTACAGAGAAGCAGAACAGAGAATAAAATGACCCAACTGGTTATAGAGTTGGAGACATCAGTATGAACTCATGTTTAATTAGTGTAGATGCAGTTGGTTACATATATGAGTACTTCTAAATATGCATATTTACATGAGTTAATGTACACACATATATTTCTTTGATCTATCAGCTGAGAAAGCCTAGAAGCAATGACACTCCAGTAGTAATGACCAGATCTAGTGCCCAGATCTTGGTTTTTAATACCATTCCTGTTCTAGTCAGCTTTTTTGCTACTGACCAAAGGACTGGACAAGAACAAGTTTAGGAGGAAAGGATCATTTAGGGGAGCATGGTTTCAGGGGTCTTAGGCCATAGAAGGCCAGCTCCCTTCCTCAAGGCTCAAGGTAAGGCTGGACATCATGACAGAAGGTGTGGCTCCAGGGAGTAGAGAGAGAAAGACTCCACTAGCCAGATTCAAAATATTACCCCAAAAGCACACCCCCAACAACCCACTTCCTCCAGCCATACTTTCCCAGCCTACAGCTGCCAATTAACCCCTTTCAGGGAATTAACTCACCCATTATTTCATCTTAACCTTACAGCATTGTCACATGTGAGCTTTTGGGGGACACCTCACATTCAAACCATAGTAGTTCCAAAATAAAAAGGAACCAGGACCAAAGTCCTTGGAGAAATGGCTGATTCTAGGAGTGGGAAAGGAAATGTACAAGATGACCCTGACGTATCTGACAATGCCAGAAAGTTATCAGGTGCTCTAGAATCAAAGCAAAACAAACAAGATAAACCCACCATGATAGAGATGTCAAAGGAGTGTAGGAGCCAACTGAAAAAGCTCCCATAGGCCAAGACAAAACAATTTGAACACACATTAAATAAAGTCATCTTGTATCGTAACCTACAGTATCAAATAAACATCCATGCATCCATACTGTTATGAATAATTAATTGAACAAAAAGTAAATAGAAGGAGACAAATCTCCAATGCAGAAGAATGACAAGCACTTATTTGGACAATTCTTTCCTCAAGGAGGCAGAATTTAACTCTCTCCACTCCTACAGTAGGGGTTGCCCATAGAGACTTTGTTCTAAAGAGGATAGTATGGAAAGGAGAACGAAAGATTAGCTTTTCAGTTGAGAAATGTGTCAAACAGTATTCAGCCAGGTGATCAAGGTATCAACAGTGATGATGGTGTTGACAGTATACACTTAACGTGATGAGAATTCCACTTTATTCCTGCAGTCTTCCTCCCAAAACCCCTTACCCCAGTCCAATCATGAGAAATACGTTGGACAAATCTCAGTGGAAGGATTTTCTACAAATACCTGACATGTACTCCTTAGAACTGTCAAGGTTATCAAATATAAGAGTCTAAGAAACTGTCAGAGCCAAAAGGAACCTAAGGAGACATGACAACTAAATGTAAAGAGGTATCATGGCTGAGATTCTGTTTTGGAAAAAAAGTAGTAAGTACTAAGTACTTGATACTTAGGTAAAATGTAAGAAAATATGAGAAAAGTATGGGCCACAGTTAATAAGGCCTTAATATCAGTTTATTCATTGCCTGGACTGTTTTCAGGAAGCAATTCCTTTTTGTTTTGTGTATGTGGTTTTACAGTTTCAGGTTTTCTTATGTCTTTATTTCAATTTGAGTTGACTTTTGTATATGGTATGAGATAGGGATCCAAAGTTTCTGCTTAGCAGAGGAAACAATCAATAGGTTGAAAAGAGAGCCTATAGAATGGGAGAAAATATTTTCAAATTGTACCTCTGATTAGGGTTTAACAAGCAAAATATATATGAAACTCAAATTAGTAACAAGAAAAATAATCTGATTTAAAAATGCACAAAGGCCCTGGGTGCACATTTATCAGAAGAGGACATGCAAATGTCCGACAGGTGAATAAAGTTGTGTTTAATACCATTAAACAGGGAAATGCAAAATCAAACCACAATGAAATTTCACCTCACACCTGTCAGAAAGACTCTTATCAAAAAGGCAAAAGATAATTGTCGGCAAAGATATAGAGAAAAGTCCTTGTGTGCTGATGGTGGAAATTCACATTGGTGCTGCTACTATGGAAATGGTATGGAGGTTCCTCAAAAAGTTGAAATAGCACTGCATGATTTAACATATATGTGGAATCTAAAACAGTTAAATTTATAGAAGTAGAGAGGAAATGGTTATTGATAGGGGCTGAGAAAGGAAGAGTGGGTGGTGGGATGCTTGTTAAAGGGCACACAATTTCAGTTAGACATGATAAGAAAGTTTTGAAGACTCAGTGTACCACATGGTTTCTATAGTTAGTAATAATTTAGTGTATACTTGAAAACTGCTATGGGTAAATCATTTTTTTAAATAGAGAAATAAGTAATTTTACTTATTTTCTCATCTAGTTTTAGTTTTTCCAACACTTAGTTGTGTATGTGGTGCTGGGGTTCAAACCTGGGTCTTTACGCATGCCAGGCAAGTGCTCTACCACTGAACCACCTCTACAGCCCCACTGTGAGTAAATTGTAAATGTTCTCATTACAAAAAAAGATAAATATGTGAGGTAATGACAATGTTAATCATCTTGATTTAATCCTTTCACCATGTTTGCTATATAGAAACATAATATTGTCTGCTATAAATACATAAAATTGTCATCTGTCAATCATACTTTAGTAAAACTGGGGAGGAAAAATTGGAAAAAGAATACTATTTTATTCTAATACTAATATAAGATGTAACACCAATGTAAGATATTAATAAAAGGGGAAATAGGATACAGGGTGTGTAGGAAATCCATTTACAATTTTGCAATATTTGTAAATCTAAAATTATTCTAAAAATAAAGTTATTTAAATTTAAAGAGGTTGATTATGCATTCATGTAATGGATGCTATCATTTAGTTTATATTTGAAACTCTCTCATTGAAAACTAGAAAGATTTGTTAAAGAGCATTGAGGAAATCCCATCTAGGAAATTGTGTTCTGGAAGATGTCCACCTTCACTGAGACACTCTCAGAACAGTAGATGAAGTTCAAATATTGTCATGTGCTGATCCAAGGTTTAAGAGGAGTCTGAGTTCTGTAAAAATGAACTTCTTTGCCTGAATTTAATCGATAAGATACACTTAAGGAAGTTCATTCGTAATACACAAATGTCTGCTATTTAGTGCAACCATCTCTATTTTAAATTCAGGGCAAATATGCATCCTGAGATATTGAGTTCAGAAGCATTTTGCTAAGAGATGATTCACTTTATGCAGCAAAATTTTTCTGCCTCAGTCATGTCTTCAGAATTCTGTGGTTTACTTCATTTAACTGAGTCAAAGTTTTTATTTTTTTTAAACCTGGCAGTTTAATTATGAAAGATAGAAGGGTAGTGTATTTGTGTGTGTGATGTGTGTGTACATGCACACATGCTAACCCTGTCTATACAACACTGTAAACACAACATTTTACCAAGAAAATTGACAGAAATTTAAATTAAAAAGGAAATTTTAAAAGTAAGTGTTTGCCTCCCTGGTTTAGCTTTAGAAAAAAGTAGTGCTGAAAAAAAATCACCGGTGTTCACACATTTTGAAGAGTGTGAATTTTATTCACCAATTTTCCTTTTATACCAGAGGCCAGCTGCTGCCTTTTGGAAGAGTGAAACATTTCAACCAGAATTGCTGCAGCTTAGTATAGCACTGATGGCAGAAGAAACCCTACCAGATTATGTCCTTTGATTTTCACAGATTTTGTTCAGAGGATCTGGCAATGGATCTCACTTCCACACTTCAGAAATGCATGGTGGCCAAGTTATTTATGGAGTTTTCATTTAAAGCTTATCTGTTTTTGAGATTCTCTCCATTCCTGAATCCATTCCCTAGTCATTCCTCACCTGAAATGAGATATTTAGATCTTTTTTGAGACTAAGGTACTTTTTTTTTTTTAAGAGAAAGAAGGACAGAGAGAGAGAGAGAGAGAGAGAGAGAGAATCAATTTTCTTTTATTTTTTCCATGTGGCTTTCACTGCTCTGACACCTTAGTTGCATACGTGGTGGTGCTGGGGTTTTGAGCCACCATTCCAGCGCGAGACTAAGTAATTTTTAAGGTCAAAAACTGCATTTTCTACACCAGCAAAAACTAAAATGCCAAGCATTTGAATGAGTTCTTTGCAGAGGGTTATCATGATTGATGATTATTAAGCCATATAAAGTCTCTCTTTTGTCAGAGAATATGGTGCTGTGGATCATAAAATATTAGACATAAATTCTACCCATAGGGGATTACTTTCTAAAATGAGCGATCAAGATCATTGACTTTGGAATAAGAAAAAATTTGTTCTGCTCTCAAATCTGCCTCTTGCTAGTTAGACGGACTGGAGTGTGTTCCTTTTAACTTCTCTACCCCTCAATTTCCTTATCTGCAGAATGAAAAAGAAAAATGAAGTCTAATGTATAGAAACTGGTTATTTTTATTACTAAAGGAGGTAACTTTGGACTGTGCTTATCATAGCATGTTCTAAAAATTAAGCAAATGTTATCTATTTTTATGATCATGCTAACAATTTATAAAGAACCTGCCAGCACCTACCTCAGAAGTGTCACCAAATGTATGCTTCTAAGGGAGAGATTGTGCTGAAGTTGCTTAGGAATGCATCACTGGAAAACCAAACTGAGAGTATGGGATTAAAACAAGATGGATGTGCGGAGAAATGCCAGTGTTTCTATGGATCTTGACTTAACATAAAGCTCGGTTGGTCCCTCAATATTGCATCTCTTTCCTCTCTTCCCAGACCAGAGCTAGGATCTAGCATTCCTTCTAATCCTGTGTTTGGTTCTCCAGAATTCATTTCTCTACCCCAGGAAGGTTCTCATTTCTTGTGACCACTCAGCAAAGGTTTTGGAAGGTGCAGCCATCTCAGGGCACTGAAATAAGCATTAGGGGCAGAGATGAACCATTGTCACCCCCAACTTCCCTGGACACTGGCACCCACTATTATTGACCCTTAACACCTTAGCAAGCAAAGTAACCTTGTGCAAGGCCCTGGGCTTTTCAGGGACCTGCCTTCCTCATCTGTAAGGCAAAACCCCTACAAAAGATCAAGTTGATGCTCTCTTGCCCTTCTATGTTTCTCCCAGATTCAAGAAATTACTGGATTTTTATTTAGTGAAAGTAAAGGACACACTGACTGCTTTCTTCCTCCATGAGCCCTTCTTTTCTCTGCCATTCAGGCTGAAGCACTGTATCTTAAAACTATATATTTTTGACGCATGCGTTTGTACTCAGTGTCTATTTCAATTTTCCAGTTGTTTCATGAGTATGATCATACTCTCAGAACACTGAATTCTATAAGGATGGAGATAATACTCTTTGTCTCCCTTAGGTGCCTTACAAAAATTATATTCAAAATTAACTTGTTAGTCATTAAAATCACAAATCTCTCCACAGTATGTAACATTTAACATTTTCACATGCAATCTGATAGCTTAATGTGTAAATGAAAGGATTTTATATTTTATTTCAATAAAATATATTAGTATATGTTTATAAATATATATATATATATTTCATTTCATGTATATGATCTACACATACATATGAATACATACTTCTTTAACACACCCTTCTTTTTGGTCCAAATGAACATAAAATATACATAGTTATTCTTATTAAAATCTATTGCAGCAGCTGGAGCAGTGCCTCAGCGGTTTTGGCGATTGCCTGGCAAGCACCAGGACCCGGGTTCAAACCCCAGCACCACGTATACAACTAAGTATTAGAGCAACTAAGGCCATGTGAAAAACTAAATAAAGTTGTTTCTCTCTTTCTCTTTCTCTGTCTCTCTCACTGTCCCTCTCTCTTTAAAACAAAAAAATCTATTGCAAATTGTGGTTTAGTGTTATGTAGAAAATCAAGATGATATTACATTAGACTTGCCATTCCCAAATTCTAAGAAGCAAGTTATATATTTGGAAATATTATCAATTTAAATAATTTTTATAAGTATTAGCATTTGGTCAAGGAAAGAGATAATAGAGGTTGATAATGTCTGATATTTATTTTATGATACATAACTCAAATTGCTTTCAAATCCATATTTACTGGAATTGATCACTGTTTTACTGGGAATCTAAAGGACATAAAAATAGTCAGTGGCACAATAACAACCTGATTTCCTTTTACAACCAAATAGTATATGCACAGACCAAATACTAGATAAACAGCAAGACTCAAACTTTAAATTATTTGGATACAGTTCTCCCCCTGCCAAATAGAGCAATATCAATGAAAATATGATGGGAGAGAAATAATGGGACAAATAAAAAATAAACATTATCAAATATGCAATTGTGGTTACAGTACAGATGATAAGACTTAGACTTCTCTTCTGTTTCCAGTCTTGGCAGGCCAAGACAGACATGAAAAGATTACTCAAAATTTGACTCTAAAAACTTTACAAAATAGGTGTTAGAGAAAGCAGTGAGAAGGGAGAGCGTAGATTTAGAGGTGTATTTATGTGGACAGAAAGAGAGACGAGAAAAGGAGGAGAGAGGGAGCTAGACAGGGGGAGGAACAAGGCAAAAGCAAACAGAGAATGTGCCAGATTTAGAGAGTAAGGCAGACAAAGAAGCAGAGATGGACAGCCCTGGCTTTGGTGGGTGAGAGTGGCTGCAGACAGCAGGATTTTATTTAATATATGGCCAGTATTTTCATGGTCAGAGAGGTCAGGGGGTTTCAACAAAGGGAGGAATGCAGTGTTTTGACGCCCAGCTAGAAATGTATTGCACAGGTGACGTGTCTACCTGTCTGAGCCATTTTGCTTTTATGACTGGCTCCTGCCCTGTCTCTGTCTTTCTGCATTTGCTCCTAACTTGCATCCTTCCTTTCAGATGGTGAGAAGAGTGTGTGCTGGGGTGGTGTGCTGTTCCAGGAAGGTGCAGAACAATGACTGGTAACTCCTAGGAACCATTCCAGGGGTCTGGAATAGGATGCTGTAGATCTTGATTCATCTTGAAGGGAGATGAGATAGGTTAGGTAAATGTAAGGCTAATAAACCTCGTATTTCCAGTTTGTAGATGACTGCTCCTTAAAGGATTAGCCTATCTATGTGCAGAACTGAGCAGGTCACAAAGTTTGGGGTGATAAAGGAGACGGATACAGAAGGCAGAGATGCCATACTGTATCTTGCTTTTAGTTTCTCACTGGGCATTTTCAGACCTAACTTCAGAGTCACTGCTTTCAGCAAAGACAGCCTCTCTAAGTCCTTGTAGTTGTAGCTTGAGATAAGCCATGGTGGGAGGATTTATACCTTGGAAATTGGCAAATGAGAACTCATGTTTTCCTCTTGAAGAGCCACCTCATGGGCATACCATGGAGTGGGCACTGGGCGGGACAAAATTTCTCTGACATTCGTCTTGTTTTTCTGCTTATTCATATTTGGGATTGATGTTATGACTTAAATCCTTCAAACTTTCAGAAATAAAATTGATCATAGGGTTCCCCTCACGATCTAAAGCAGTATGCAAATCCAAGGCCCAAACAAATGCATTTAGCATTAAACATTAAAGGTCACTTCCAGGAGACATCACAAAGAAACCTGGGGGAAATGAAAAATTGACTTATGTTATTCTGAACTAAAAATGAAAGATTTAAGAAAAGCATATTATACAGATTTATTCATAATTAAACCAAAGTAAAATGCTAATTTAATTCAGCAGGAATTTTAAAATTCTAATTTAATTACTATTGGTTCCATTTTGGGTGAAATGTCCAAGAAGTTTCCATTTTATTTACTTCTGTTTGATTTTCTGTTTAGTACATGTGAAACTTCCATTTGGACTGGAGAATCGTTTGTTTTAATGTTTTTATATTCATGACTCCAATGATAAAATTTTGAGTTAGCTTTAAACTGACTGCCTTGTTCCCTAGAGGCCAAATCTAGTCTAAAGTCATTCCCTCCTAGTCCCCTACACTTGTTTTGATGTTGTGCGTGGGGAGAGGGGGTACCTGGGTACTTTACTGCTGAGATAATCCCCAGTCCTTTTTAAAAACATTTTTTTTTTTTCAGACAGTGTCTTGCTAAGTGGCCAGGCTGGCCTTGAACTTACGATCCTCCTGCCTTCAGCCTTTTGAGTTGCAGGGTTTATAGGCCTATACCACCATGCCAACTCTCACACTGATTTAAAGGATGGCTCATTTATTTATTAAGCTTATACTATTTTAAGAAATATGCAAAATGCTTTATATTTGATAAGAGTTTTTATTTTTAAACAGTTAATAAATATTGAGTGCCTTGTAACAAACTCTAATTTGCCCTTTATATACATTATCTTTCTAAAACCTTACAGCAATATAGTGTGGTGTAGATATTATTACTCTCTACACAGAAAAAATTTTTTTGCCCAAGGTCACACCAATATTAAAGTCTAAATCTTTATATTAGATCATGCCATCTTCTATAGATTATGTGATTTTAATCTTCCTATTACCTTGTGAAAATGTGGAGCAGGAATTATCATTATTTTACAGATTAAGCTCTTTAAAAGGCTTAGCGACAATAAATGTCTTATAATAAGATAGCCAGAAAGGTCCTCTGACTTCTCACCCAGGAATCCTCCCAGGTGGCCAAAATTATGAGAGCAATAACAAAATTAAATGAGGTCACCATATGTGACTCTAATGTCAAACTTCAGGAGGACATTATTTCAAACTGAGAAAAGTTTCTGGATTGAATACAAACAGCATATGAACATCATTAAGTGACTCATCTTTTAAAAGGATGAGTGTAGTCCAAGGAAGAAGTCTTCAGTTGCTGTCTGCCTGCTTCATTCCAAATGTTTGGTACACATAGTGTTCAGTTTATTGATCCTGCTGTTCATGGGAAATACCATCTCTCACCCATCTGCCCTGTTACTAGTTCCCCGGTTTTTACCTTTTGGATAAAGATGATGTTTCACTTTTGTGTTCTCACTTAGGAATTGTTCTTAGCCAAGTTGAAGATAATTCTCTCATCCAAAGAACTTTAGTCACCCCAGTTTACACTTGGCATTTGCAATAAAAGGAAGTAGGAAAAAAATGCACAAGATAGGTAGGGAACATTTGCCGAGAGGGTGTTATGCCAGACTCCCCACAGATGCTCCCTTGACACTTAATTGGGGGTGCTCCTTCACATCTTCCCTCACACTTAAAAAGGGAATTGTCCCCAGTAGGAATAAAATGAAGCCAAATCAGTGTCCATTTGACTTATATCTTTCAAAATCACCCCTCTAGTGGAAGACCTCTGTTAGAAAAGTGGGTTCAAACCCCAGCACCAGGTACACAATGAAGTGTTGGAGCAATGAAAGCCACATGAAAAACTAAATAAAATTGATTCTCTCTCTCCCTCTCTCACTGTATCTCTCTCTTAAAAAAAAAAAAAGTAGATGTAATGCTTTACAATCTAATACTTTTTTTAGAGTTATAATGGGAAGGGGAAGGGAGGGATAAGGGAGGGTAATTGGGGGGGGCACTCCTGGGGATAATTGCAATATCCAGAATATATGCATATTTTATACACATTTTATATTATTTTGTTAAAATCTTGTAAGGTTGCTCAAAATAAAATTAAAAAAAAAGTAGAAAAGCAGTTATAAAAACCAAAATGAATGGCATGGTATGGATCTTCAAATTTTCTTCCTTTCTGATTATAAAAGTCAAAGATGTCTGTGCTTAGAAGAAAAACTGATCTGTAGAAACACAGCACCTAATTTCCAGTTGACAGCCCACTGTGGGGAGTTTGCAGCCACAGTGCAGAGGGAGGAAGATTAATTAATGGCTTAGAAAGGACTGCCCCCACAGACCTGTTCCTTCCTTTTGTTCTCTTTTGCTTCTGCTAAAATGGCAGGCTGTGCATTCAGCATGAAGCTCAGCTTCTGACCCCTCAAGTCTAACAGGTGGGCTCAGCAGGAAGTGGGTGGGAGGGTCTATCAAATGCAAAGAGCTGCCAGGCTGTACAGCAGCCTTCAGCAAAGCAGTGGAAGGAACAGCCTCACATTTCAACAACAGAAGATTGCAGAGGGGACCAGAAGATCAGGTCATGCAATTTCACCCTAACTGGTTAACAGCAGCCTCACCATTAAATCATCTAATTATGTCACTGTAAATAAGACCCATAGTGACAAAAAATCATCTTTACAACCTAGCAGATATTCTTAACTGTCTAATAACCACAAGGGCATCTTTGTATTGTCAATTTTATTACCAGGAAATAATTTGGAGCCTACTGGCAATACAACCTTAGGAATGGTCTTTAAAATTATATCTTCTTTCTGTGGTTCTGGGGGTGGAATCCAGGGCCTCGCATGTGTTAGAGAAGTGCTGTACCACTGAACTATATCCCAGCCCTCAAAAGCAAGTTTGCTCACACACACATGAACACATACACTATGTTAACCATATGCCCAGATTCTTTGAAATTAGCTCCTCTGCAAAGACCAGGCTTTCTGCAGCTGTGTTATATAAAATCTAAGTACTTTTGTGGTCAACAGTGGAGTCAGTCTATAAGACTCATAAGAAATTCTCTCTCTTGTATTTTAATGTTTTTAGCCTAAATAGAACTATGCAGTCTGATCACACACCTTATTTGCTAATTTGACATTGACTATTTTCCAAAGTCTAATCAGATTCAAAGACTGATGACTCACTTCTGTTTGGGGTTTTAAGGAAGTGGGGCCTGGCTGTGGCGGCCTGTGCAGAAATTTGGTTTGAGTAATCATAGCGATATTGGAGCAAGTATAGGGGTGACTGCATTCTGTAGACCATGGCAAGCTTGTTCTCATAAATTGCTTAAAAATAGGTCTTCTGGCTTTTGAGTTATACCTGCAGAACACAAGGAAATAATCTTTCTTGTGTTAAAGGAGCATGAAAGGATACAGAGGTCTGAAATGAATACTACAGGGCCTGTGAGGAACGTGGTGCGCTGCAATCAAATGAATGAATGAATGGGAGGGAGCTGCTTAGGTTCCCTGCCACCTGCCTCTTGGTTAATAAGCACGAAATCTGAGAAAAAAGGTGTAAAGAAGATAGATACCCTTTGAAATGTACTTTTACTCTATTTGTCCTATGCCCTATGGTAATAACCTTTTTTCTGATGAGAAAGTTCACTTTGGAGTATGTGCTTTTAGAAATGTGCTTTCCCCACATTTGAACTAAGATGCTGTTCCCTAATCATTAAGGGCTAGTTAGGCTAAGTTTGTTATCAAGAAATGAGGACACAGAAATAAAGCACAAGATCTTTTATTACCTAATAATTCTTTAGTGTGTGAGTATGACCTCTGTCAGAGTGACAGTATGACTCAGACACATACGATCTTATGGTCAGAATGAGATGCTAAGTAGTGACAGATCTACTGCCCTTAACACTGCTTCATTCAGTATTTGCAGGATTTTGAATGGGTGAAGCCTCCTTCAGATTTATCCTATTTTCAATCGTGTATAACTCATTAATGAAAGATTTCCCTGCCTCTGCCTTTGTGGATCTGGGTCAGTGCTTTAGTTTGATAATGTGCTAGCTATATTATCTTGGACAAAGTACTTAACCTTTCTGAACTACATCTGTAAAACTGGGTTAATAATTTTTGTCTACCAGGGTTATTGTTGGGATTACATAAAATTTAATGATTTTTGTAAGTGCACAACATAGTCTGTCTTAGAGAAGGCATTCAGGCAATATTTATACAATAAAAATGGAATGTAGTTCTCACTAAAGATATGAACGCTATAAAATATTTGAAATGAAAACTCCGCTGAACAGCTCTTGTTTTTCCACCTGATTCCCATAAACAATGGAGATATAATTTTCACCAAAACACGATGGCCCTCTGTTCACTGTCTCTTTACCTGACTTTCTTAAGCTTTCCCCTTCAGTGAGTGTCTCAACATCATGTTCTTTGTGATCACTAGTATTCTACTTATATCTCAAAGAAAAGTAATATGTGGTTGTTTTGTTTAGTAGAGACTAGCATTTAACATTGAAAGTGTGTTTAATTTACCTTGGCTGATGCTAATGCACATTTTAAGGTGATGGAATAATATTAGATAGGCATACTCATTCCACAGATATTCTCTGGTGTGTGGCACTACACTGGGAAATGAATGGAGAAAATA
Source organism: Aplodontia rufa (assembly GCA_004027875.1). Lineage (NCBI taxonomy): Eukaryota > Metazoa > Chordata > Mammalia > Rodentia > Aplodontiidae > Aplodontia > Aplodontia rufa. Next base: position 21,276 of record PVKS010008694.1, on the reverse strand, counting down.
AGACAGATCCGGTCTCTCCTGTCATGGGAGTGACAGGCTCTTTGGGAAAACAGATATCTATCAGACAGCTACACAAATACTTATGCAATCGTCACTGAGACTTATAGTATAACAAAACCATATATGTGCCACAGGAGTGTGCTATACAGAATTGTGACCTGGCTAGGGAGGTTGGAAAGTGATTCCTGAGTAGAGCACTGAAGAAAGAGTAGATGTCACTTGGGTGCAGAGAAGTTGAGTGTTTCCCAGGTAGAGGGAAGAGCATGTGCCTAGGCTTGAATGTAGGAGGAGCAAGGTAAATACAGGAAGCAGGGAGCAGAGAAAGCAGGGGCCTAGATGAAAGTGGGAGGTTAGTTAAGGCCAGACCGTAAGGGACTCTGTGAAAGAGCAAAGGCAAATTGTTGGACATTCAAGCACGTGAGTAGTGTGATCAGCGAGCATTTCTAAAGACCAACCCGGACTCTCCACTAGGGCTGTTTGTAGAGTCATAGCAAAATGTGTCTTTTGAATTAAACATCAAATCACAATCCCACCATGTTAGTTGTATTTTAGAAAAATCAAAACTTAGTTGCATGTAGTGTCTCTATTGCAAAAAGCTGAAAAACCTAAATGGAAGTCTTTTAATATCAACCTAATTTAAAAAATCAAATAGGAATCAGTATCACTAGAACTATCAATAGAAAATAGGTAGTCGATGGCCCCTGCCAGTGTACTAGGTAAACAAATACTTTGTTCCCATTTTATAAATTGTAGTACGTTAATTACTTAACTCATTCCTTTTTATGTATTCCTCAGAACTGCAGTAATTATTTTGCAGATGGGGTCCACATTTGATGTGTTCATCCCCAATAGGCACACATTTAAGCTATTAGATTTATTCACTCATGAAAATCATCATATTTCTGAGGTTGTCTTAGCAATGAATGTCCTATTTCATTATGTTAATGTTATCACAGAGAAGAGCATTGCAGTAGACATATCACTGTGTGAAAATAGTTCAAAGTCTTAGATAATGGCCCCATTATTTTAGCTAGCATTTGAAAGAGTGAAATTGGGAAACCAAGGGGCTAGAGCCGTGGCTTAAAGGTTACTGTGATTGCCTGTTCCACGCAAGGGCACAGGTTCAAATCCCAGCACTGTATTCACAATGAAGTTTCAGAGCAGTGAAAGCCACATGAAAAACTAAATAAAATTGATTCTCTTTCTCTTTCTCTCTTTCAATGTCCCTCTCTCTTAAAAAAAAGAAAAATCTAAATAAAAATTATTTATTTTTGTCTCACAGTCCCTCTTTCTTAAAAAAAAATAAAAATAAGAAAGAAATTGGAAACCCAATAAAGGAACTTCAATGCCTCTTAAAGTTTTTTCAATAATATTTGTCCATGATACCCCAACCATGGGTTCTCTATATCAGTAGACCTTATTTTTGATTAATAGATGAAGCTATTATATTTTTCTAATATTATATTAATACATTATAAAATAATATATCATTTCTCACCATCAAGTATGTTGTCTTTTTCTTATTGCATTATAATGCCCGAGAAGCTGTTGATTAAGATTATTCCTGCTCATATTGAATTCTGAGCAGTTATGTTTCCAAGGAAACAGGTTCATTATCAACAAAAGATGTAACCCAAGCAGTGAAGAAACATTTGCCAAAAATAATCCAATGTCGTTGTAAACTGTGAATTCATGTGTCCTCCGCAATCCTAAAACAACAATTTTTTAAAGTTTACATTCCTTGTAGAACTGATTTCCTTTAATAAACTCACTATAAAAATATATTTAAAAGCAAACCTTTATGTGGTATAAGGTAGATAATTGTCCTTTAGGTTGCATCTGGTTTTGAAAGTTAATGTTTTAGATGTAATATGGGTCTCCCAATGAAGAATTTATTTGACTTTGTTTTTCTCTGCTAATATATATTCCATAATTATATATAGAGAAACCTTCTTTGTTCCAAATGTGTGACAGTTGATTGTGGATTGGCTGTGATTTGCTTTTGCATTATCTCTGAAGAAAATCTTTTTAAATGTAAAGTTCTTGACACATTTTAAGAATTTTTTTGCATGTCCAGTATTCAATATAGACTGTTATAGGCATAGTAAAATAAAAATAGAAAAAGAATCAAACAGAAAAGCTGAAAAGTGTCAGGTTATTGTATGCTAAACCAATACATTTCCTGCTCAAAGGTAAATCATCAAAGCAAAGCTTTCAAAATGACCGGCTTACAGGCATAATCTAATAGGCTTCACATGTTCTTTGTAATCATGTATGTAATATAAATAGATGTATAGGTAACATGACACATTCCTTTCATGTGCATAATTCGGGGCAAAATTACCAAACTGACTTGGTAGCGAGTTCAATAAAGGAAGACTATATCCCTGGATTTTTCATTTTCTTCTCTTACCTCCTCTACCACCCAAGCAGAAGTTCTAATCATCTGGACTTAAATCTTCATCTCCACGCTGCTGCCAGAATGAGCTTTTGGAAACACAAACTAGATCATGTGAGATTTTTAAAAGACATTTTAGTTCATCATTTCTTCAGAGCAGCATCTAAGGTCTTGAATCATGGTGTTTAAAGCTGATCCCCACCTGTTTTGCATACCGCTCCCCTTACCATCCTTAGCATGAGCTATGCTATAACGCTTACGCTGTCCAGACATACCTTCTCCTTTTCCCTGTTCTGACATTTGATATGAAGTGGAGCTATACAATATGTGACTTTTTGGTTTCTTTTGCATGAGAACTTAGCATAATGTGTTCATGGTTTATCCAAGTTGCAGCCCATTATCAGTAGTTCATTCTCTTTTATAGCCAAATATTCCATTGAATAAATACACCACATTTTGTTTATGCCTCAACCAGTGTTGGACATTTGGGTTGTTCCCACCTTTTACCCATTTGAAATTATGCAAACAGAATGATCATGTAAAAGGTTTTGTGTGGCCATAGGTTTTCAATTCTCTTGGAAATATACGTTTATTCCTTTGCATGTGGTAAATATCTAGCTGTCTTAGAACCATGTGCTAAATGGACTATTCCTTGAATTGTCTCAGCACTCTTGAAGAGTATCAGTTGACCATAAATGTACAGGTTTATTCCTGGACTCTCAATTCTTTTCCATTGATTTAATATGTCTGTCTTTATGCCAGTACTGTCTTAATTGCTCTAAATTTGTAATAAATTTTGAAATTGGAAAGTATGAGTCTTACCTTTATTCTTTGTTTATTAAGAAATTTATTTGTTGAACAATCAAACATGCTTCTAATGAAAACTATAATATATATATAAAAGTTCTGAATATTAGATTCTTTTTCAAGGTCATCTTGCCATTCTGTTTTATCTATATTGCCATAAGAAATTTAGGATCTATTCATAATTTCTTTTTTAAAAAAAAGGCAGTTGAGTTTGATTGGGATTACATTAACTATGTAGGTCAGTTTGGGTAGTTACTGCCACCCTAACAATATTCATTCTTGAAAACCATAAGCATAAAATGTCTTTCCATTTACCTAATTATTCTTTGATTTATTTTTCCAGTGATCAGTTGCTATGATTTAAATATGAGGTGTCCCCCCAAAAGCTCATGTGTGAGACAATTCAAGAATTTTCAGGGATGGAATATTAGATAATGAGAGCTGGAACCTAATTGGTGGATTAATCCACTGATATGGATTAACTGGGTGGTAACTGTACGTAGACAGGGTGTGACTGGAGGAAGTAGGTCACTGAGGGGTGTGCCCTTGGGATTTACATTTTGTCCCTAGTGAGTAGAACTCTTTCTTTCCTTCCTGGTGGCCATGTCAAGACTGCTTTCTTTTGTCACACCCTTCCATGATGATGTTTTGTCTCACCTCGGACCCAGAGCTATGGAGCCAGAAAACCATGAACTGAACCTCTGAAACCATGAACCAAAATAAATCTTTCCTCCTTTAAGCTGTACTTGTCAGGGCTTTTGATCACAGCAATGAAAAAACTGACTAAAATAGATGTTTTGTAGTTTTCCTTGCATAAGTTGCACTTCATTTGGTTACGTTTATTCCTGTTTATTTATTCTTTTCAGTGGTATTGTATGGAATTATGTTCCTAAATTCAATTTTGGTTGCTTATTTCTAGTTTATAAAATTACTGTTGATTTTTACATATTGATTTTGAATCCTGCAACTTTAAGGAACTAATTTATTCAAATAGATGTTTTTATGAATCCCTTAGGATTTTCTATTATAGATTATGTTGTCTAAAAATAGTGTTTTAACATCATGTGTGACTGGGGATCTGTTCTGAGAAACACATTGCTAGGTCATTTTGTCATTGCACAATCATCAGAGTATACTTACAGAAGCCGAAAGAGATTTGGTGTCACTAGATGCTAACAGCTATGGGACCACTGTTATATATACGGGCTGTTGTTGACTGAAATTATTATGGGCTCATGACTGTGTTTCTTTCTGATTTGGATGGCTTTCATATCATCTTCTTACATAATTGACCTGTCCAGAACCTGCAATCTAACACCAAACAGATATAGAGCAGTTTAAGTTCTTGGTCTCAGGAGGAGAGTGTCAGTTTTTCAGTGTTAAATATGATGTTCTATGTGGAATTTTTTTGTAAATGCTTTTTTATCATGCTGTGAAAAGTTCTTTCTATTTCCATATTTTCTTGCTGTATTTATCGTGGAAGGGTTAGATTTTTGTCAAATTTTTTTCTATGTATATTGAAATGATGGGGCAGTTTATTATTCCTATTAATATGATATTATATTGATATTTGGAAAATGTGATGGTTAATATTGTATGTCAAGTTGGAGGGTGATAGGATGAGATTAACATTTAAATTAGGGAACTTTGAGTCAGCCAGAAAGCCCTACAAACAGTAGGTGGACCTTGTCCAATACTTAAAGGACTGAATAGAACAAATGACCCACCTCCCAGAGCAAGAGGGCATTCTCCAACAGACTGCCATCTGACTTCATCTGTACCATTTTACCTCCTGTGTCTCCTTCTGATAACATTTGGACTGGAACTGCACCATCAGCTCTCCTGGGTCTCCAGTCTGCCAACCCATATTGCAGATTTGGACTTACTAATATCTATAATCATGAGATAATTTGTTACAACAAATCCATGTGTGTGTAAGATTTTGTTTCTCACAAGGACACTGACTAATACAGATAAACTAGTCTTGCATTCATGGGAGTAACTCAACTTGGTCTTGGCATATTATCCTTTTTACAAGTTTTTGGATTCCATTTTCAATAATTTTATTGAGCATTTTTATGTCTCTGTTCAAAAGAAATATTAGCCTATAGTTTTCTTTTCTTGTGGTGTATTTATCTTGCTTTGGTATCAGGATAATACTGGCCTCGTAGAATAAATCAAGAAACACTTCTTTCGCTTTTGTTTTTTACAAGAGTTCATGAAGAGTTGTTATTAATTCTTCTTTAAATGTTTGGTCAATTCATATTTAAATGTAATGAAGATATCTGTTCCTGAAGCTTTCTTGTGGGTAGTTTTGTGATTACTAAATCATTTTTCTTAGTACAATGTCTAATTGGGTTTTCTTTTCTTTTTTTAGGTTTTTGTTTCAGGTTTTCTACTTCTTTTTTAGTTTATGTTTTCTGGGATTTGTGTATTTCATCTTGATTATCTAGTTTATTGATTTACAACTGCTTTTAGTATTCCCTTTCAATCCTTATTTTCTGTAAGAACAGAAGCTAATGACCCTTCTTTCATTCTGCTTCTAGTAATGTGAGATTTCTTCTTATTTTTTCTTTATATGCCTAACTAAAGGTTTGTCAATTTTGTTGATTTTTTTGAAGAACTTCAAAGAAGTTGGTCTCATTGATTTAAACATTTTTTAAAATTCTGTATTTCATTTATGTCCACTCTAATTTTTGTTACTGCTTCCCTTGTTCTTGCTTTGGTTTAATTTGCCCTTTTTCTCATTTTGTTAAAGTGGAAGGTTAGATTGTTAATTTGAGAGCTTTCATTTTTGTAAGCTTAGTACCTTACAGCTGATTTTTGTCCCTAACTGCTATTGTGACTCCCTCTTATCAGTCTATGTTGCGTTTTCATCTTCTTGAATTATTTTCTAATTTCCACTGTGGTTTCTTCTTTAACCCATTTGTTATTTAGGAATGTATTGTTCAATTTCCACATTTGTGTAAATCTCCCCATCTTCCCTTTCTATTAATTTATAATCTCATTCCTTTATGATCTTCTCCCCAGTTCTTCTACCTAGTATTGAAAGCAGAGTATTGAAGTCTCCAGCTACTGCTGTTGAATTGCCTGTTGCTGCCTTTGATTCTGTAGTTTTTGCTTCATTTAATTTCAGACTTCAGTGGGGGTGCATTTATGTTTATAATTATGTTTCTTCCTGATGGACTGACCCTTTTATCATTACAAAATGTTCTTCATCAGGGTCTAGGAACAATTTTTTATCTTAAATTTAATTTTGTCTGATATTAATTAGCATAGCACTCCACTTTCCTTTGTGACTTTGGATCTAAAATGTGTCTCTTCATACTGCATAGAGCTGCATCATGGTTTGTTTATTTTTTTTTAACCAGTCTCTGCCTTTTTCATTGGAGTTCTTAGTCCATTTATTAAGGTAATTATGTATAAGAAGAATTTATGCCTGCCACTTTGCTGTTTGCTCTTGTATATTTTAAGATTTTTTTGTACTTTACTCCATTATTACTTTCTTTTATAATAAATGGATATTTTCTGGTAAATAATTTTAAATCTCTTGCTACTTCTTGCTTTCTACATTTTTTGTTATTTTTTGTAGTTTTGGTTATTTTTCCATAATGAGGAATACTATTATCATCTTAAAACAATCTATTTTGGTATAATGCCAGCTAGTATCAGTTGTATACAAAACAAAACAAAATAAAAGAACTCCAGTATAACTTTTCCTTCCATCCTTTTTTGTTATTATCAAACTACACCTTTATACATCAAGACAGTTGTAATTACTACTTTATGCAGTTGCATTTTGTGTTGGGTAGAAGAAAAATGTTAGGGATAAAACTACATTTATAGTGTCATTTATATGTGCTAGGTACCTGGTTACCTTTACCAGTGCTCCTTACTTTTTTATATGAATTGGAGTTAATTCTCCATGTCCTTTCATTTCAGATGGAAAGACTCCCTTCGAATTTCTTATAGGAGAAGACTGCTAGTAACAAAGTTTCTCTGTTTATCTCTCTTTTTAAAATTTGATTTGAAGGATAGTTTTGCTGGATATAGAATTTTTAGTTTACACTTTTTTCTTTCAGCACTCTGAATATGCATTCCACTGCCTTCTGGTATCCATTATTTCCAGTGAAAAGTCATATTTTCATCTTATTTAGGATCCTTTGTGGGAGATGAGTCACTTTTATCTTTCTACTTAGAGATTCTCTGTGGTGTTTAGCTTTTGACATTTTCATCATAATGTGTCTCTGTGTTTATCCTACTTTGGGTTCATTGAATTTCTCAAGTGTATAGATCAAGAATTTTCATTAATTTGGAGAAATTTTTTAGTTATTTTTTAAAATATTTTTTCTATCCCTTTTTCCCCTACTTCTTTTGCTTGCTAATATCTTGCATGTTACTGAAACTCTGTTCACTTCTCTTCCATTTTTATTTTTAAACAAGGAATCTTAATTCACCTGGGGAGAAAAAAGTGGGACTAGGGTAAAAAAAAAATGCCCCTCTAATAAATGTTCCTCATTTTGGTGAAAGCCTTCGATTAATTTTCAGACTCTTAAAAATAATTGATTGTAATCATTTTTGCCATTGTTTTATTGTTTTTGTGAAGTGGCCATTCCAGAGCTGCTTCCCTACCATGTACATTTTGAACTCATTTCCTTATCTCATTATTTTCTCAACCGAATGATTGTGGTCATCTTTTTTATAAGTTCTTCAGTAACTATTTTGGGAACTGAAGATTGGTACTGTTTACATTAGTTCCTTTCATGATTATCATTTTATATTGTCAAAAAAGAGGCAAGAAGTGTTGAATATAAAATATATCAATAAGTTGGTGAAAAATAAAAATTTTAGCATTTTATGGACCCATTTCATACATGAAACTTCATTGATTTTGTTTGCAGTTATGAAAAGTGCTATAGAGTACATGAATGCTTTAGAGCTATAAAAAATAGATACCATGTGAGAAAAAGTGAGGTTATTATTACATACATTTAACTACATAGATGCATATATTAATGATGCACATATACTGTGTAGTAAGCAAATAAATAGTCTGACTTAATACTTTTTTTTAATAAAGAGAGAGGAACAGTGAGAGAGAGAGAGAGAGAATCAATCTTATTTAGTTTTCCATGTGGCTTTCATTGTTCCAAGACTTCGTTGTTGTGTACATGGTGCTGGGGTTTGAACCCTCATACTCATGCATGCCAGGCAAGTGCTGTAACCCCTGAGCCACTGCTCCAACCCTTGACTTAATACTTTTGATAAGACTCAGGATAAGTAATTTCTGCTAATCTATCAGTTATACTTTTTTTCATACTTGCCATTTGATATATGCCAAGAAATATATTTCAATAGAAGAGTCTGAAGTTTGAGATGATAGTGGTCAAAAAAATTACAGAGGTTCTTGGGATTATAGAACAGCTTGTTTTTAATCATGGGAACCATCTTATCGGTACTTATACTAACTAAAAGAACACAAGCTGAAGAAGGTTAAGGATTAGCTTAATTAAAATGTTGGAGAAGATGACAGTAAAAATTAATTCAGAGAGTGTTTTTGACATTAATCATAGAAAAAATGCAGCTTGTTTTGGTGGTACTTAGAAAACACAAGATGAGAATAAATTTACATAATAATTAGATACAAAGATACCACATGTACCCCAAGATAAATCAATGGAAACAATTGGTATACAATATTATAGAACATGTTAATTTGGATATGTGCTATTTGTATTTTTAGTGAAAGGAAATGCATTCAATCAAGAACCATATGGAAAATGATTTCAAAAATATTTGAAGTACTAAATGAAATTTAAAGGGAATTATCTCTGAAAGTTCACTTATAATGTATATAATTTAATTGAAATCAAATTAAGTGTGAATGAGAGAAACATATAACAAAGGATTAATACTTTAAAAACTTTGCTTAATGTTTTGTAATTGCTGGTAGCTATTTTTTTCCTTTAATAATAATATTCTTGAAACCAGAGGGGGAGGGAAGGAAAGGAAGGAGAAAGTGCTGGGGAGGGATATTGGCCAAATTATGTTGTTAATAAACTCCATGTTTAAAAAATGAAAATGATATTTTCCATATATAATTTCAGATGGGGAAATCTTTATAGATAGCCTTAAGAAAATAGCTGTAGTACATTAGCACATTTGAATAAACATTGATAGGACCTGGTTGTCTTTAGAAGAAAAGCATAAATTTTGATTCATCAAATTTGTTCCATTGAGCAGTCATGTAAAAAATCCTTCCACAGACTTCTGGCAGACTCAATTTGAGAGTAACTAAAAGATGATTCATGATTTAAAATACAGAAAATTATTAAACTAATATCTTAGGGATGCTTGAGATAATTATTAGTTAATTTAAAATTGTAGATGTCACAAGAAAATGGAATTATAAATTTTAAGCCATAAATCAAATTTGTTCCTGTAAGAGAGATTTTTACTTACATTTAATTGAGGGGAAATATAAAATCAGTAGGAAAGTTATATATAAAAAGTAATGTTCAGGGGCTGGAGCGGTGGCTTGGTGGTTATGGAGCTTGCCCTGCATGTGCAAGTACGTGGGTTCGAACCCCAGCACCCACGTACACAACTAAGTGTCGGAGCAATGAAGGCCATGTGAAGGGCTCAATAAAAATTAATTCTCTCTGTCTCTCCCTCTCTCACACTGTCCTTCTCTCTTTAAGAAAAAAAAAGTAATGTTCGTACTGAGATATGTTCAATTCTGTGAGCACACCTGACAAATTGGTTGTAATTTTGCAGTTGTAATTTTGCAATTGTAATTGTGCAAAGTAGAGAAATAAAAAATGTGGAAGAATCACCCTAACACATTGAAGAAATTCTCCTCTTGAATACCAGAACTTAAAGACTTTTGAGTGACAAGGGATACTGGTAAGCTTTCTGGGCAATGGCTGAAGTAACGACCCAACATAAACCAGGCCCTTTTATTATTATTGGCAAATAGAATAATGGTCAATATCTAGAATTGACCTAGCATGCCTAGGAAATGCATCTCCTAGCTCCAGATGGATCTTACAAGTCAGGGAGATGGCAGTAGCTGTGGGTCAGTGTTCAAAGTCTCTTCTTAAGCCAAAGACTTTTCTGTGTGTGTGTGTGAGAGAGAGACACAGAGAGAGCGAGAAAGAGAGAGAGGAAGAGAGAGTGTGAGAGGAAAATGGGGAGGGGGGAGAAGGTTGGAGTGGTAAGGTGTAAGAAATAAATTGTAGCTGCTTTTCTGTAGTAAACAGAAAAGTAGGTAAATAGGAAATCTGGGACCTGAAACAGTAGATAAAAGGAGATTCTAGTAATCCAACTGGTTGGCTAATGAAACATTGTCATAAACATACCATCCCAAAATGACCAGTTTCAGAAACTGAGAATACAATTAAATACCTACCATAATATGTCAGTAAACATCATTTAATTTTTTAATGATTCTGAAGTCATATTTGGATCATATAATACCCCAGAGTAGTCACTATATCACTAGCCACTGAGTTATACATTTTTAATAGGTGTGTTGAATAAAAAAGAATTCTGGTTTTCCAGAATATTGGATATCATACTTTCCACTGCACTAGATTTTAGTTAATTCCAAAGCTTGTAGACTTTGCAGGATTCATTACATTCTATCATTATTGTCTGAAATGGTGTTTTGTTCATGACATTTTCTTCTGTGTCTGATCTTGGAGTTATATTTTTCAGTTGCCTATGGATATTATCACTTTTTTTGAAATGTTTGTAAAGTATTACTCCAAGTGTAGAATCTGCAATTTGGAGATACTGTCAGGAGATCCAATTTTGTATTAAAAATTGCTATGATAATTATCTTCATCCTTTTATTACTTGTAGAATTTTCATTATCTTTCCAAAAGAATGTATCTTAGCTTTCAGAGGCATTCATGTGTTTTATTATCAAGCTTCTTAGAATTCATCTTCTTAAGGTATTATGCAGTTGCTGGAATTTTTTCTTTAAGGTAAATAGAGCAAAATTTTTCACTTTGCTGGGAGTTATTTTTTTAGAGCTGCCCTGTCTGATGTGTAACTGACTCCCAAGCACTTAAAATTGATTAGTCTGAACTGAGATGTGGTATCATTGTAAAGTATATATCACATGTCAAAGACATCATACAAAAATATAAAATATTCTATAATTTTATATTGATTACATATGCAGTGATATGTGGGATTGAATAAAATATATTATAAAAATTAATTTTATCAGCTTATTTTTCTTTTTTTAACATGGTTACTAAAATTTTCTAAATCACATATGTAGCTTATACTATGTTTCTATTGAATCACCATGAATTAGAGGATAAAGAAAATGTTTTCAGGTTACTGCAGAAACCACGATGAAAAAGTAAAAAATAAAAAAATCTCTTGGATTCGCCTCTTTGATATAGCGCTCTTCCACTGCCGTGCTTCTCTAGCAGGTTAAATGGTGGAAAGAGGAAGTCCTGATAAAGAGAGCGATTTACTTGGTAATTATTGACCATGCCTTTCTTTTCTACCCATCATGGTACATGGCATTAGCTCAGCTTACTTTGTTTCATTACTGGGTGTATGAAGCCTTCTTGACGGAGGAGGGAATAGAATCATTGGCCTCCTTAGGGTTACTTTCAGTGGTGACCCTTTGACTTTCAATCATTAAGAATTGACTCATGTGACTCTGGGAAGTGTGATGAGAGAAGAGAGTAGAGAGTTAGCATTAAATTGTGGCTGATAACAACATAAAGCATGCTACCTTAACTATGGATGACCTCTTAAACATTCTGTAGAGCAGGCATGTAGCACTCTTCATTATTATGAGCCTGAGCCTGAGATTATATGCATGAAACTAGTTTGATCAGACTAGTGGTTTTAGATATTTGCCATGAAAGTGAATTTTACTGCCTCATTGATCTGGTGGTTCATATCAGTATCTCTTGTCAAAGCTTCTAAGTAAAGTAAATTGACCATGCTGTAATCCTCTGGTGGTTCTGTGTATTACTCAAATGTATATGTGAAAGCATTCAGTGTCCCAGCTAATGAGTGATTTGCTGATTAACTGCTTCTTATTTCTAAACCCATTCATACTTAGATTTGCAGAAGTGTGAGAGAATTAGTATGGTCACAGGGATAGTCCTCTAATGAATCCATGATATTTTTCATGTGTATTCTGAATAAATATAATGAGTGCCTGAACTAGGAAGTCAAAGCAAGAAGGCAGTTGTACCAAAAAATACTTCAAAAGTGAAGTCAGTCACTTTGGGGAATGATGACTATGGGTGGTGAAAGGAAGGAATGAATTCCAGGTAAGTCCCTTGGAGGCAAGGACTGAGGGTGAATGTTGGTGCCTTCTGCAGGGTAAGGGCTACTTTAAGGAAAGCAACATTGAAGAAGGCTTGTGACAATCTCTGTTAGGCAAGTTGACCTCATCAGTCATAGAGGCTCTGAGTTAGAAAAATATTCTCATTCTATCCAGTTCAATAACTTGCAGTAATACAGATGGTCAAATGATAATAATTCATATAATATTCATATAATAATTGTTAAAGGCCTTCTATTTCCAAAGCTCCATGCCAGGTGCTGGAATTCATCATTGAAAAAAAGCTTGCTCATTGGAGTGTTTTAGTTAGTTGTCAAAATGCTGGTTTACTGAGGTTTCATTATAAATAATATTGAATGAATCCTCATTCCTTCTTCAGCATGGATCACCCATGGGCAGTTCCAGATAAACAGGGAACCTTCAGAAATCCAGGTTCAGATTCACTGCAGAGGGGAGATGGCATTTTGTATTCCTGGAGAGACTAAGAGGATATTGGTGCATTTGATCTTAATTAATGTATTGAGTATCTTCTGTGTGCCAAGTGGTGAGAATGCATTGGAGAATGGAAGTCAGTCAGTGTTCCACAGAGCAGACACAATTGCATAAAAAAGTGTGTGTGTTTAGATTGCTTGTAGGGCAAAACATACAAGAGTCAAGAGACTAGGGGCTGGGCGATGTGGGGGTAATTCTGGTTTAAGATTACATGCCTAACAGATGCTGCATTGAATGAATTTATGATTGTACAATAACTCAACTCCTTAATAAAAAATAAGTGTGTATGTACTTGTCTGAGGAAAGAGAGAGAAAGAGAGATATCAGACATTAGAACATGGTAGGAGATGAGATGCTAGGACCAAGATCTGAAGGATAGAAGGAGCCGCCACTGTGTGGTATGAGAGAGGGTCTTTTATGTGTTACTGCAAAGGTGCAGGGTTGAAGAAAAGGTGAGTTTTACTTAAAAGAACCATTTTGACTAATCTGTATTTCAAATTTAAACATGTTTTATTTAAAACATTTAAATAATTTAGCCAGGTGTGGTGGCACACACCTATAATCCCTGCACCTTGGGTGGCTGAGACAGGAGGATTGCAAGTTCAAGACCAGCCTCAGTAGCTTAGGGAGGTCATGTCTCAAAATAGAAAAAAATAAAAGGGTTGGGGATGTAGCTCAGTGGTAAAGATCCCCTAGGTTCAGTCCCCAGTACACACACACACACACACACACACACATACACACACACACATAATTTAGATACACTAATAAATAGAATAATTTGATTATCTTTCTAAGTAATATTTCTCTAGTTTTAAGACTTTTTATAGACTAGTAAAAAAGATGAGGTCCCCCCAAAATTACAAGGAATTGCAAATGTTTAGATAAACTTCTCTGAAAACAGTTCATAAATGTTATACTTTCATTCGTATTAGATTCATTTGTCATCCACAGGTTATTAGCTGACAGTCGTAGGTTGCAAGCATTCCAAGTGGAAGAAAACAAGGTAACGGCTTACCAACTACAATTTAAAATTAAAAAATATCAACTCTGAAAAATAATACAAAATAGATTCTGTGAAATGAAAAGAAGCAAGTCTTTCAAAGCAAAAATTAAACCTGCTCACTTTTTCAAAGATGCTTTTTGTTTATTTGACCTTCAGCTCTTTATAAAGGAGAAGGGTGGTGTTAAAAGTTGCATCCTGTTAGTAGTTAGATGATTTTAAATGATCAGAGCTAAAATATTTGGTATAATTGGAAATATTTTAGGACTTACAAGAAAGAACTGTTGTGGTTTGGATTAATGGTGTCCCCCAAAAGCTCTTGGGTGACTATACAAAGCCTGAGGTGAAATGATTGGGCTATAAGAGCCTTGATCGGTGGGTTAATCCCCTGAGAGGGATTAACTGGTCACTGAAGGCAGGTAGGGTGTGGCTGGAGGAGGTGGGTCATTGGGGGCTCTGCTGTTGGGTGTGTGTTCTGTATCTGGTGTGGAGTCTCTCTCTCTCTCTGCTCCCTGGAGCAAGCCCTACGAAATGGAACCAGCCTTCTATAGACTAAGACCTCTGAAACTGTGAGTCCTAAAATAAACTCTACCTCCTAAAATTGTTCTTGTCGGGTTTTTCAGTCATATCAACAACAACAACAACAACAAAAAAAGCTGACTAAAACAGGAACCTAATATGAAAATTCATAGAATAATGGTTTTATTAATGACACTTGAAGATTAGAGTCTGGATGAGTCCAGGTTTGTAGATGACACTCAAGATAATGATTCCTAACTTCTTGGAAGTCAAAGACCATCGAAGATATACTAAATGTAACACATGTATTTTAATAAATGTCATCATGTGACTAAAGTGGTTGAAAGCACAAGCTAATTAGAATAAAACTGTCTCATTAGTTATGTGAAGGTAGTGATTTATTATAGAATTCTGTTTCAAGGTTTATGCTTTTTATTTTGTTTATTCTGTAAGAGTTTTTTTATCCATGAGTAGTACGGATTTGGAAAGAATCCTAAAGGAAACATTATCGTAGGGAGTAGAATGCATTCTGTGTTCTTCCAGTGTTGAGTGTCTTCCAGTTTCCTTTGCAGAGTTCAACTGTTCCTCCCTTTATTATTCTTCTTTGAGACTATTTAGATCCTTCCAGTATGTAATGGTCATCTCTTCTCACCATCCTCTGGGAGTCTCAGACTGGGAATTTACTGGGAACATAAAGATTTTGTGAATAAAGATGTCTTCCTACAAGCATATTTGGCACAACCTGTGCCCGACCAATTATACTCTGCTATTTAGATTAAACTGTTTCATTAATTATGTGAAGGCAGTGATTTCTTACAGAATTATGTTTCTAGACTGCCTTTGCTGACTGAAGCTTCTGGCTATGGAATAATAAAAGCCTTTACTAAACTCTATTGATAAGAAGGCACCTTTGTGGATTTGATATTTGTGATTTCAGATCTTTGAGGCTGTTCCAAAAAGACCATAATACATAGTCATTAACATTTTCATTGAGAGTCAGCTGGAATGGAAAACAGTCAATTCATGGTATTGCTGGGCTGACTCCGGTGACGTAGTTGGTCAGTGATCATTGCTGGCCAACTGGACATCTCTCTTCTCCCAAGCACACTTACTTTCTCTAAATGGCAAAACCTTGATTTCTTTGTGTAAACATTTCATCAAGTGATACATAAATTGCTATGGAAGTCAAAAAGCATTATGCTATTAACGTAAGGTTAGGAAATATCAGCTTAGACATTTCCACATTTACAAAAATTTAAGGAAGTATTGAGACATATTTTTTCAAATATATACTGTTTTATCTGATTCTCATAGTACTATCATTATTCTATTTTGCTTTTGGAGAAAATTAAGTGAAGAGTTATCAAGTTCCTTGACTGGGGTCATCCATCTTTTGCCCCCAACCTGGGTCCTCTGGATCCAAACTTCATACTCTTCTACTCTCCACAGAAAGTGGATCCAGTTCACCCCCAAAAGAAGGATCTGCCTAAGAGTTTGCAAGTCAGTTTCTCTAACAAAAAAGTAAGGCCATTTTTTTCTCCTCTAAAGCATCATCTGCTCCCAGGACTCTGCCCATTTCTTGGTCCTCTCATGGATACCCTGTGCCTTTTAAAACATGGAACCCTTCAAATCAGGTTGTGCACACCAAGCAAAAAACATTTCACTGTAGGGCTTTGAATTATTAAAACATAGCAAGTACGTGGGTTCAAACCCCAGCACCCACGTACATAACTAAGTGTCAGAGCAATGAAAGCCATGTGAAAAACTAAATAAAAAATGATATATTCTCTCTCTCTCTCTCTCTCTCACTGTCCTTCTTTCTTAAAAAATGTGATCAAAAAATCTTTAAAAAATTAAATAAATAAATACAACTTTGGTAATGTCCTTGTACAGGGTATTATGTTTCCTACTTTGGTCAATATAGATTCATGTTTAGATATGGTTGTCATGGTCCTTCCTTGTTTCATTCCCATAGCGTTTTCTAAAATGTGCAATGCCTGGATTACTGTCCCCCAGATCCTTGGCGCTGCTCTCTGGAACATGTATTTTTCCAGGAACATGTGTTTTTCTTCCTGTTTCTTTATGCATAGTTTCCCAAAAAGTTCCTGTGTAATCCCAACTTCTCTTCTGTCCTTTAGCAGCACAAGCCTGCCATGGTGCTGCTGGGTCATTTCTGTCCTTTGCTACAACAGCCCTCAGCAGTAACAGCCTTTGCCACTACATAGCAGCTTTCCTTCCATCCTTTTGTGACATATTCTAGAGATGTCCACACAGCATCAATAGTTATCTTTATAAAAGCATATTTCCATCTTTTTAGGGTTTCATTACTATTTCGGCTTTGATCTTAAAAACCTAATAACAGTTTGAAATATGCCTTTTATGGTACAAGGGTATGTGTTGAATTTTCCTTGTATACAATCATAACTTTCTTACTATTTCCTGGCCTCTGAACTGTCAGGAATAATGTGCAATCGTTGCTTTTGTGAAGTCTTTTCTTTTTGCACATACATCTGTATATGTTATTCTTTACATTCAGATTAAATATCCTTTCTCACAATATCTAGCTACCCTATCCACACACTTATGAGCATTTTTAAATTGTAATCTATTAAAATCAGCTAGCATGCACATTTCTAATTCATGTTTTATGACACATAGGAAACTTATCCTATTTAGAATCTCTAAGTAGATGTAGCTTTTGAATTATTTTTTCCTATTGAAAGAATCATGGTCCTCATTTAGGCTTTGTTGGGTTTATAGTCTCTTCATATGAATTTTGTTCCAGTTCTTCAAAATTTCAATGCAATAGTTTCCTTCATCTGTAAAGGTATTAGTACTAACAGGGCTGTTGAGAACAGCAGGTGAAGCAGATACAACACTGGCACATAGAGAAAATAAATCGTAGCTATTGTTACTGCAGAACTCCTAGACAATGTTACACCCAATTTTTTTTTTAAAAAGTATATGAACAATAAGTAGCATTGGTCCTAGAAACAACCAAGATTCCACTCTATGTTGGTTCTAGGCTAGAATGTTCAGTGGTTAGGTGCATTTTTGGCTTATGATATTTTTGACTTATAATAACTATAAATAATCCTATAGCAAGTAGAAGAACATCTGTATTTAAAATTGATAAGCATTTTTGTTCCCCTGAGCAGACTCCATGTTCTCTTTAGGATAGCATGAATCTTCTTGGCTATTTTGGTATATTTTCTCTTCATTTCCTATTTATTCCCCCTTCACCAGTCCTTTGCCCCTTCATTTAGTCAACAAATATTTATTGAAATCCTGTTCTATGTCAGGTCCCATTATAGGCTATGGAGATTCTGCAGGGAACCACAAGTCTTTTGTCTTCATGTAGTTAATATTCTAGAACCAGTGTGTTCCTTTTTGTTTTTATAATTTTTTTAAAAATGTGGGTAGAGGCTGGAGCAGTGGCTTGGCAGTTACGCTGTTTGCCCAGCATGAGCAAGTACAGGGGTTCAAACCCCAGTACCCACGTTCGCAGCTAAGTGTCAGAGCAACGAAAGCCATATGAAAAACTCAATAAAAATTGATTCTCTCTGTCTCTCTCTCTGTCCTTCTCTCTTTAAAAAAAAATATATTACAAATTGAAAATTTAAAAAAATGTGGGTAAAATATTCTAGGAGTTGTAGTTTTAGGTAACCCGTGGAAGCCCAATGACAACCGAATCATTTTGTGACCATACATTGAATTATTAGAACAGTTCAAAAAAATGATATTCCTCTCCAAAAAAATAAGGTGACCCTAATTCATTTCTAGTAATCAAGGAAGAGTCTTTGTTAAGGCAAAACACCCGAGAAATGTATTATTTTATTCTTATTGCTGCTATTGTTAATTACACAATTTTTCATATTTAATCCTTGTTTTTTATTTGGCTTTTCAGACCACTAGTATTATTTTAGAACAAAAAAGCCCATTCCATAATAAAGTCAACATAAAGTTGTAAAGCAATTTACTCATTACTCTTTCTTCCCTAAGAAAATTTTATTATTTGAAAAAACAATATATGCTCATTATTAGAAAATTGGAAACAGAAAATGCTGATGATTAAATTATTAAAACCATAACTTCTTACATAAAGTGTCTATTATACCTGCAAACTTTTGCCATAGCCACACATCTTTTAAAACATGGAATCAGAGGGTATACATTGTGTAGCCTTTTTACTTAATATATGTGCAGTTCTTCATATATAATCAATATTCTGTAACATAATTCTACAGGCTATGTATCTTCATATGTACCTAACTTAATTTATGTTACCCATACCTTATGGTTACCTACTTAATCTGGTTCCAGTTCATTTTTATTCTTTTTAAGCAATTTTGCCATGAGTTCTAACTCAAAGCAAACATTTCATGTTTCAACTATTTCATTATGATAAATTATTGAGTTAAACTGAATAGACTTTTTATGGTTCTTGCTATGTATCAAAAATTTCTTCCTAGAAAGATTTTTAAATTTTTAACTTCCCTAGCAGTGTATGAGAATTCATGTTTCTCTGAACCCATGATGGAATGGGGGATGGGAAACTGGGTGGATTTTACATACTCCATGGAAATGCAGTTCTCATTGTCCACTTCCTGGTCTCATGGTTCTTTCCTCATAAGTGTCTGTGGCAGAACAAAAATCTTGAAGATCACTTTCTCCCTGGTCTCTGAAGTTTAGCTCCAGGTACATTCTGAGCCTGGAAAATGTAGCTCATAATCACCAAAGTCATATGAGCCTGATTGGAATCAGCTTGGCATCAAAACGTTCATTCAATTTTCCAGGATCGGATAACATCAGATTGTTCAAAAAACTAAGGGCAGAGAGCTGAGAAGAGGATACAGTGCTAACCCTGCCTGGGCCCCTGGGCCAGACCGTCTGGCTTTGGTCGATTGGAGAAGTGAGGGAAGGAGCAGAGGTCAGAGTGGCTTCTGCCTTAACAAGGTTCCCCCAGCCCTCTGGGTGCAACTGAAGCTTCCTTATGTTTGGAATGGTGCCTTCTTTGATTTCTTAAGAACTGTGGCTATTTTAGAACTTATTTATTCAGTTAACTTCCCATAGGATTTAAAACAATAAATAATGAAATCATATGGCTAGTTGTAACAGGATAGTAGATGGTTGAAAAGAGGAACAACATGAAAGAGAGAGAATGAGTGTGGTTGTGTGTGTGTGTGTGTGTGTTCAACTGGAATCAATGTTTTGTAGTTTTTGAGCCTCCAGCAAGTGTTATCTTCCCAGTGTGTCACAATATAAAACCGTGCTCAAAATTTCCTTGTTTATTATTTGAAATAAATTACGTTAAGCAATTAAAATTAAAACAACAATTTCATGCAGCATTATCTTTCAATAACTTTTGAAACCCTGAGAAAAATGTTGCCATCTCTCCAAAAGAATATGTTTATACTCAACTCTGAAGACTCAACAGCTGTATGCTTTATTTTAGAATGTTTCAAACTCATTCTATTCTTTAGCACATATTCTAGCATATATTTTTTTACTAGGTTTTATGAAGAAATCCTTTGACTTCAGTTGGATGGTATCAAATTTAAATTAAAAACTAGTTGAAAAATTTAAAAGTTGCTATCATATTGAATTGATTATATTTGACTTGTTTGGGAAATAATGTTTGTCACTTTGCTTGACTAAAGAAAGGAAAATTGTCAAAAAAAACCAAAAAGCTTGTGCCTGTATATTTTGGTTCTTAGCCAAACCAAGACTTACGTTAGCCATTGCCACGGATAAAAGTTGCATATTTCTTATCATACATCATACCTGGCCTTTGAATGCGTTGTTGTTTTTAAAGAGATTTTTTTTTCCTCCAACCTCATCATACTTCTAAAAGGGGATAAGGTAGATAATCAAAGCTAAAACAGTCCTTTGTACAACAACAAAAGGCAAGAGTGTGTTCAGGCTTCATCTAGCTGATCCTGAAGAGAAACCAAGCAAAGTTTCCAATTAGCTGAGTCTGTACAATGATGTGCTTTCATTCCCAGTTAATTAAGACGGATTCAATAAGACCAAACCATGGGTTCTGACCTTTCATCTTCCAAGAGGAAAAAAAAAATCACCCTCTGAATCAAAACAAACTAAAATAAAAGCTTTGTTTAGAGGTGCTTCGTGACAATTAGCCTTGCATTTTTTTATTTCGTATTCTCAAAGCAGTTTCTTTTTGTGTCTCCTGATTTGGGCATGTGTAGAGTATACATCCTAGTCCACGTCACACATCCTTTCCATTTCAAACCCAAGTGTCCCCCAGCAGATAATAGTGTGTTGCTGGAGATCCTTGTTGAAGCAGCCACAGCAGCCTCAGATTGTCAGGGATGGAAAGGACCTGGAGGGTATCTGACCCCAGCCTCTCATTTTACATCCTAGGGAAACTGAGGTCCAGGGAAGTGGAATGACCTGTGCAAGACCATATAAACCAAGAAGCTCTGAAACTCAAACCCGATCTGATTTACAGATACACAGTTCTTTTTTTTTCCCCACATTTATTAGAAGTATATTGCGATACAGGATACAGCTGAGGGGGAAACATTGTCAAAACTGTAGCAATCAATGTGTATAAACTTTGTTAACCAGGGGTAATGCTAATGCATAGATAAGCTACTATGGGTTTCATCTATTGCAGTTTCCCCCAGAAGAACTCATGTGTTAAATGGGTATCTAGTGTAGGAATAACATCGGCTTCTGGGATGGTTCCCCCATCTTCCCAATCACCAG
>PVKS010008693.1:0-67183 GCA_004027875.1 Aplodontia rufa | reverse complement strand
CTGTAAAGGGCTTTGGGTAGAATGGCCATCTTTATTACATTGATTCTGCCTAACCATGAGCATGGAATGTTTTTCCATCTGCTCAGGTCTTCTGTAATTTCTTTTTTTAGTGTTTGATAATTTTCTTTGAATAGGTCTTTAATATCCTTTGTAAGGTTAATGCCCAAGTATTTCATTCTTTTGGAAGTGATGGTGAATGCGAGAGATTTTCTGATTTCTTCTTCTGCGGATTTGTTGTTGGTGTAAAGAAATGCTAGCAATTTGCTGGAGTTGATCTTGTAGTTCTATTTCTTCTTAGAACACAGTTATAACAACTTGTGATGGGAAACCAGTACAGTTATCCTACTAAGGAAGATACTGAGATTTAAGGATGTTAAGAACTTTGCTCAAGATTGAAGGGTGGTCTGTAACTTCCTTTTTGAGAGAATCTATTACTGTAATGATCGAGTCTTTCAAATCTTGGATTTTCTCCATTGTTCCCTTCGTTATCTCTTCTTTTAAGTCTCCACTCAATCTGTGGAGGTTGGGACTAGACCCTGGCCAGTGAGAAAGTTGGTCTATTATCACATGTTAAATCCAGATAAGATATATGCTATACAACATATTCCTTTTTTAGAGATATGGGGGGAAGGGGAAGGGAGGGATAAGGGTGGGCAATTGAGGGGGCACTCCTGGGGGTAACTGTAATATCCAGAATCTATACACATTTGATATTATTTTGTTAAAAATTTGTATGGTTGTTCAAAAATAAAAAAATTTAAAAAAAAAGATTGAAGGGCGGTCAGCAGTAAGTCTGAGATTTGAATTCATCCTTGTTTATCTTTAGCATAATAGAAGATTTTGAAGAAGCACTGTCAAGGTTTTGTTTGTTGTTATTTTTATTATATAGATGAATAAACAGGTTCACAGATATTGACAATCTTGTATGGATGTTGTGATCAGACTATCCCAAGTTTGTCTCCCAAATCCTCCTTTAAGGGTTGCATGATTTTGTATATGTAGCCTTTTAGAACTTGACTCATTGTCAAATAGAATTAAAAATAATGCCCCACTCAGTGTTTCTGAGATAATGAAAATGAAGTCATCATATAAACTCCTTAATACTGGTCCAGTACTTATAAAACCCAGTAAATGTTTTGTTTTATATTTTCAGTGTATTTATACATCAACCTACCCACCCCACCCCAAACACAGAAAAGGCAGTTGGTTGTTAAAGGTGCAAGTGGATATAGAAAGTAGGCTGAGGACTGAGGAGAGGCTCTGTTGGACTGACCATGTAATTCCAAACACTCCTTAAAAACTGTCTGTTCAACTCATTTTCACTCTAATACAATCCTGTATATACAATAGAAGCTCAGTAGAGTCAATTGAATAGTTTGATAAAAAATAAAGCAAAATAAAATTAAAATAATGCAGAGGTCACCTGTAAGAGGGCATAGAAACATTTTTGTCTAGGGTGGTATTCAAAATAAGGATCACACTAATGACTTCTTGAAATAGTTTTTAGGTCTTTAATTGTTGATGCACTAGAAAAATGGGGGAAGAAACTGATTGCAATTTGTATCACAGGCCTTGTCCTATGTATGAACCATCTCATTTAACTCTTGTTCTTCCACAACAAACCACTCCTATCATGAGAACTTAACATGACACTCAACTCAGTTTACTTATAAATCTGAGTTTGACTTGGGTTCTCTGGGCACAGAATTTCTCTGTAAGTTATAGCCATTGGCCTGGAGGTCCTACTACAGCATTCTACCATCATATGTATGACTGGGGTTAAAAACAGATGGTTAGGGGCTACTCTCTTCCCCCAAAAAATCTCTATGTAGCCATTTCATATGGCTAGCTCTGGGCAGAGGAGCACTTGCAGACTGAGTGTACTAGCAGAGATGGCATGGCTTTTCCTAACCTTGTCTCAAAATCACTTTTGCCACTTAGTATTTAATAAGTATCACAAAGGCCATTCAGGTTCAAGGGAGTCCACCTTTCTATGAGAAGAGTGCCATAGGGTTTGAAGACTTTTTTTTTTTTTTTAGTTTGACATAGTCTTACATATTGGAGGGAATTGTTGTTACATATTCATGCGTACATGGATATTGACATAGTGAGATAGTAAGTTAAGGTCAGTCCTAGACCAGGATCTACCCCTTCATCCATTCCCTGAACTCATGTCTCCTTCATAATCCTGCCATACTATAGTTAGAAATGAACATATACATGTGTAATAATTGTTAACATTTCTGAGTTTCTCAACCTGCCTGTATATAGCTAGGCTTCTAATGGGAATTGAGTACTCCTCATCATATTGATACCCCCTTTTATCCCTTCCTCCCCTCACTGACTCCCTCTCTTCTCCCCCCACCTTCATAGGTATGGTTCCCTCAGCTTCTGTGAAGTTTCAACTATGGTGAGTTTATTACTTACACTCAGCTGATTATCATCCTGTCTTTAAGACCACTAGTGCCTACCCCCTTGCTAAAACTATTTGTAAGATTCCAAAATACAAAACATACACACCATCTCCTAAACCCCCAAATATCAAATGTTAAAGCATCAGGTTCAGGATGAGATGCAGTAATATCTCATCTAAATGAGATCCAAGTGCAGGAGCACCTTCTCCAGATGGCCCCTTGAGTCCCCTTCTTTGAGTACATTATTCCCAGTCTAGAGTCTTGTGAACTAAAGGGACAAGCTGCCTGTACACCCAGTACACAATGCAAAACAGACAGAAATAACTGGTACAGAGACACTCTTCAGAATTTTTGGAAAGATAAGACATAGAGTAATCATTGTTCCTTAGTAATTCTGAAATCAGATCAAGCATACACCAATTCCTTGATCAGAAAGGATTTCTACTGCTTGTAAATAATTTTCTAAGAATCCAGGATTAGCCTTCTGGATTCTTTTTTTTTTTTAAAGAGAGAGGGACAGTGAGAGAGAGAGACATAGAAAGGGAAAAACAACTTTATTTGGTTTTTCACGTGGCCTTAGTTGCTCTAACACTTAGTAGTGTACGTGTTACTGGGGTTTGAACCCGGGTCCTTGAGCTTGCCAGGCAAGCGCCGAAACTGCTGAGCCACCGCTCCAGCCCAGCCTTATGGATTCTTAATTCTCTCTATTGAGTTGTCATCTTTTTCTAAAAGAAATGCCTCAAAGTTTCAACTGAGAAATTTTCTTGGCCTGTTTCATACATATACTAGTATAGGTATGCAAAATTCTTTTTTTTAAATACGTGTGTTTATTTAAGAACACATGGATAACATTTCTGTTAGAATAGATCTCATACAAAATTTTTGTGGATTTTCTATGAATCTCATCAGAATCCACTGCATTGGAACACAGCCGCCCTCACAGATCTTATTGATGTAAGTAAGCACATTTCTACGCTGTGCTACTTCTGAGGCTTCAGTGGAATAAGACCTGTGGATTTGTAGGAACCTTCTTTCTCACCTCAGAAGATCTAAGAAGGTGCCCTGGTGATTTTTTTTTTTTAAGAGAGAAGGACAGAGAGAGAGAGAGAAACAATTTTTTATTTAATTTTTCATGTGGCCTTCATTGCTCTGAGACTTTGTTATGTACGTGTGGTGCTGGGGTTTGAAGTCGTGTACTTGTGCATGCCGGGTAAGCACCATAACCACTGAGTCACCACTCCAGCCCCCCTGATGATCTTTAGAGTGTCTTTTATACTTTGAGGGAGTTATTTGGTTATGCTTCGATATTTCTGAAATCATTAATTGATTTTGTTTTCTTTTTTCTTCCCCCTTAGCTCTGCTTTTTAGATATATGACATTAGAATATACCACAACATAAATATAAAAGCATGGAATATAGCTTTTCAACATTGGAATTTATGGATCCACTGTGGATTCAATATTTGCTGCCTCCTTTTCTCTGAGATTCATCTAAGTTTGGGAACAAATAACAATACTGTTTCTGGATTCAGAACCACCTGGTCTCTTTATGTCTCTAAATTTTGCTCTTACAGTTCAAAGTTCCTTACCCTTTCTCTTGATCTTAACGTTAGCTAGTTAAAAGAAATCAATTATTGCTTTCAATGTTTTGCTTTGAAGTTTTGTTAGCTACATCCATTGGTTTATTAGGTATATTTTGTGAATTTTTTCACATTAAAGCAAGTAAAAATGCTTCTTATTTTTCTATCATTACATGAAAGGGTACTTTTACATTTAGCTCCCAGAAACCTTATTGTCATTTTAATCTCTCTTGCCCAGCACCTCTAGGTCTTAGGGCCATAAAACTTTCACTTACAGTCTTGTCAAGGATATTCTTATTTCTGCCCACCACACAGTATCACAGCTGCTATTGGATATTTTAGGTTTTGTAAAACACCCCACTAGTTATCTTCTGGTTATCTAGTATTAAGCGGGATAATACCACAAACTAAGGGATTTACAGAATAAAAGTTTATTTTTTTTTTTTCTCAAGAACATGATGACTGACCAGACTAAGATAGGCTTCATGTGAGTCACTCCTGTAGTGACTGCAGATGGTTCTGGATGTTGGATTCATCTCAAAGGCTCCTTTAAGCACATGTCTGGCACCTGGGTTGGGACTCAAAACAGTAAGAGTCTAGGACATCTGAGGATCTGTGGGCCTCTGCTTTCTCTCCAACCATCTTTGTTTTCTCCGTGTGGTATTTCCATATGGCAGCTTTGAAGGCAGATTTTCTTAGTTGTTGGAGGAAGTATGCAAGAATAAGCATTGTCAGAAAAACTGAAAGAAGTTTCATGATGTTTGCTATTCTGGCCTTAGACATTAGCTTCATTATCCTCAGGACACTATTATTCAAGGCAGTGTGACTTTAAGAAGATAATTCATGTTACTGCCTCTTAAGGGACGAATATTAAAGAATTTGTGGCCATGGAAAATTACCACAATGCTCAAAGAGTTTTTATCCAAGGGAATGGAAGCTGTTTGAAGTTTACTACTGTGGTATCATGGAAACAGTGCAATCATTATAAAATATGTGAATTGTTACATACGTAATACTACATACATTTCATGGGTAATTATGTAGCATTAGAAATTATGGTTTTGAAGAATCTTAATTATAAGTGAAAATATCCAATATATAATGTCATTTGAAATAAGTCAGGGTACCAGATTATGTATAAAAGAGTCAAATGTGGGTATCTGTGCATATGTGAGAGGCAAAGATATGGACCTCTAGGACCATGCACAAGAAAAAATGGCTTATTAGATACCTGATTATTGGATGCCTAATAAAACACACACACACACACACATACACACACACACATATATAAAAACAGAGGGAAATATATAAACCATAACTCATCTTTAGGGTGTGATCTTATATACCATTATTTATCTCTATTAATTTTGCATACTCCCAATTATCTACAAAGCTTTTTAAATTAATATTAAGAAAAAATGGGGGCTGGAGTGGTGGCTCAGCAGTTACAGAGCCTGCCTAGCAAGTGCAAGTACATGGGTTTGAACCCAGCACCATGTATACAACAAAGTGTTGAAGCAACAAAAGCCACATGAAAAACTAAAATAAAGTTGATTCTGTCTCTCTCTCTTTAAAAAAATGAAAATAAAATAGAGGCTCATTAGTATCTTTCATAAGGTTCAAATTGCAGTAAGTGAGTTTTTCAACTGATGTTTAAGTCTAGTGTTTCTTACTTTGTAGCCCTGCATCTTTGCTCTCGATGCTGGGCTTTTTTCTGGTTAGAAGAATTGGAATCACACTTGCCTTGGTTAATGGCTCTTCCTCTATGCATATCCAAGCCTACTGTCTTTCAACCCATATCACCAGCAGGCCATATGGAAAGCCCAGGTAATGTGTCTGTACCTTGAGATGAATATTAATCTTCCACATCCATTAGCCTTTAGAAAGCTCAGGACTCACTGTCCTTAAAACGTTTTCTGTTTGTCTTCAATACGTACATTTGACTGATAGTTTAACTGGCCTCACCAGACTCTGCTTTTTGCGGTAGCTGCTGCTGCTTCCTGCTGGGCTGCTTCCCATTTGCAAGGTTTTCCTGCCTGTCTGGCTTGGTCCATGCCAGCCTCACTCGTCCACCTTTGAGGCAACCAGTGTTTTCTATATCTGTGCCTGGTCCTAAAGGTTTGTCTCCAGTTCTTTTCCACTCCAGATATTTAAATAGCTCACTCTTCTAGGATCAAAAGTTTAATTTAGATGAAAGGTTAATTAGCACTCAACTCAAAATCAGAATATCAGACAATGCTTCCTTAAAAAAGGAGAATAATCAGCTATTGGACCTTTGTTAGCAATATTATTGTCATGTACTAATAATTTTGCAAGGAGACAGTTTTCCTTTAATTTCATTGAATAAAGATGGAGATTTAAATTTATCATTTGTTTATAGAGGACCCCTTTCTGTCACTTCAGGGCCCTTCATTGCTTTGAAAAAAAAAGTGCAAGGACCAGGGGCTCAAAGAAACTTGTTAAGAGGACAACACAACCAGGGTCAGCAGCGTGTTTTCAGAGTCTCTTTCTTTGGGACAGTTTCTCTTCTTCATTTCAGTTTGATTCTATTTCTTCCTCCTTCTTTCTTTCTCTTCAGGAAAATGCCAATTTATTCATAGCCACATCAATCTTAGCAGCACCGTATTTATTTGTTAATATCTTCCAGGAAACTCCTAGAAATGAGACTGGGGAGAGAAAAAAAGAAGCTGGTTTCCTAATGAGAGCATGTTTCTCTGAGACACATCTGATGGCCGAATGTTCTGTAGAATACTTTGCATTGCACATAGGATCTGTGTTCATGGGCAATTAGACCTCTTACCTTTCATCCACACAGTGTCATAAAGTAGATTGTGCAACACATCTCCATTTTACAGATGAGGAAACTGAGGTGTGGGGGAATTAAGTGACTCTCCAACTGCCTGCATGTGCGTGTGTGCATATGTGTGTGTGTTGCTGGGGATTGAACCCAGGGCCTCATGCGTGCTAGGCAAGCACTCTGCTACTGAGTCACTTCCCCAGCTCAACTTACCCATCTAGAAATTATTTTGCATAGTGTTGCCCAAAAGATGTTTGCTGTGTTTAAACCAATGACATTATCTCCTTAATATCTTCCATTAGTGAATGAGATAAAGTACGAGCTTTTGAGTATGGTTCGTAATATTTTTCCTGATCAGTTTGCACTCCTCAAAAATAGAATCTCACTTCTGCATACTAAAATTGTTAGCCAAAATCATCCGTTAGAAACCTATGGTGCACCATTATAATATAGGTATTTGATAAATATGCTTTGTATAAATCATCTGATAAATGGCAAATGTGTGAGGAAATGTTATTATGATCATCAGTTTAAAAATACTTTCACTCATTCACTGTACAAATATTTACAGCATGTCTCTGCACATGTCAAACTGTCAGTTGGTAGGAATGTAGCAATAAATGTTTGTTGTTTTTAAAAGAGTGCTTTATCTCTGGGTTATTTTAAAATGATGATCTCTTCTAGCGTTTTTAAAATAGTATTCTTCAAAAACCTCAAACTTAATTTAGGGGCAACATTTCTTCTAATCATTACGAGAGAGAGAGAGAGAGAGAGAGAGAGACTTATAAACCACAGATTTCTCCCCAGGTGAGTTGGAAACACCTTCATCACAGTGAAGGGGTCAACCCATCTGGGCTAAATTGCATTGATTCTCTGTATGAGTGCTTGATGGAGAGTCTGACATTTGCTTCTGATGAGTAAAGCAATCAAAGACAAAACATACAGCCAAAGCTCCTAGCACTCCATATTATCTCTGTAGGTGCCTTTAGGAAATGGACATCTTGCTGGTGTTCACAACACTAATTTTCTTCCTTCTCTGCAGCCTCACCTGACTTCCTGCTGGGTCTCATGTGTGATTTTTAATCTCTGAAGGTGACATGCTGGGCCAGTGCTTGGTGTTTATCTTCTTGATCAATGTTGGTTAAATGCTAAAAAATGTGAAATAACCTATAATTCTGAATTACAGTATCTACCTGTACTGAGTTCTGCCTATGTGCTTGGTCCATTCAAATCATGTTAAATAGAATAGAATAAAAAAATTTAGGTGGGTGTGGGTATAGCATCATCCTTTTTAAGATTTGAGGTTCTGGAGTTAGATGTGGATTGGAATCTTGGTTCTGCCACATTGTATAGTGACCTTATTTGATCTTAAAAATAAATAAGTAGGTAATACTACCTCTGTTTTCCAGAAAAGAAACTGAGGCTTAGAAATCTTCAATAATTTAGCCAAATTTACGTAGTCTGCAAGGGGTAAGAGGTGGAGCTGAACTCATCCAGGCCTCTCTAAGTCTAAAACCCAGCCCCTCAGCTGTGGTATTGTGCAAATGATGACTGATGCTCAGGTCTTTTTCTGTCATTTATTTACGCTGCTCTTCACCAAAGTTATTTTGCTGACGACCTAAGGCCCATCCTAATAGGCACAGCTGACAATTGTAAAGACTTCCCCAAAATATTTGACTAAACATTGAGTTTAAATATTTTAATTTCTTAAAGATAACTTAATCTATATACCATTATTTAATAATAACATAAAGTCATTTGTTTTGATTTTTCTAATATCAGCTGTCATCCTATTGCAATTTTCTAACCATTTGGACATCATAAATCATACTACTATCTTTGCTGTTATCTTCAAAATCTCCCCACTTTTCTCTTTTTCATAGGTTTATAGTATTTTTTCAAATACTTGCCCTGGTTGCAACAAGTGGGATATTCTCTGATATGGTTAGTCCTTATATTTGTTTCTTTAATAAGCCAATTTTCTAATACTAATTTCTTAATATTAATCCTACCTCAATGACAACTCAAGGTAGGATTAGTATTTACCTCAAGTATTCTAATATTTTGTCCTAACATGAGGGTCCAATACATTTCCAATTATTAGATATTACACATTGCTTTTTCAAATTAAAAAACCAGTTAATAATCTTGTATTTGCTCATTTATTTGAAATATTTTCTCAAGTCACAGTGTATGAAGATGTGTGCATTTCATGAGTGATTCCAAAATAAAGCAGTACTATTGGAAAATTATGAACTGACAATAATTTAAAACTGCGGTACAAACTTCCTTTAGATAGAGATGCATTGTGATTTTAATAAACTCCTGAACTGAGATAAATCCATTAAAGGTGTTTTCCAATCTAGAAATTCTATAAAATCATGAGTGCATGAGCAATAAAATGATTTTTTAACGCATATTGGATAAAATTTAAATGCCTTTACTCTTTTGGAAAAATTTGTTGAAAACATTTTATGTAACAAATATTTCTTTTTTTAATCACTACCAATTGCTCTCACTTAAGTCCCACTTTATAGATGGGATAACATTTGCAGTGGCTAAGAACAGCATGGTGTACACTGGGCAGATGGCTTGTAAACAGCAGAAATTTGTTTCACACAGTTCTGGAGGGTGGAAGTCTAAGGCCAAGGCACCAGAGGATTTGATGTCTGGCAAGGTCCTGTTTCCAAGCTCACAAATGGTGTTTTCAGTGTTCTTACATAGTGAAAAGGGCAAGGCAGCTCTCTGGGGCCTATTTATATGAGCACTCATTTCATTTAGAGAGAACCCCCTCAGACCTAATCACCTCCCCAAACCGCTTTTGGCCTCCTAATTCTATCACCTTGGTGATTAGGTTTCAACAGTGGAATTTGGAAAGGACACAACTTTTAGACCAAGTGTAGGATAATCACAGGTGGAGAACCCACATATGCACAGTACCTAAGCTGAAGGGAAGATGGCTGGAGTTTAGAAAGATAAGAACAATGATATAAGTGGAGGTCCCTGAGATAGGCATGGCTAGAGTATGGGGTCTTCCAGTAAATGTCAAGGACTTGGGGCTTCAGCTGTTATATTCCAGAAATAATACTTTGTCACAATATAAGCAGATTGGAAGATAGAAGAGACGAAGGCTAGTTGCAAGGATTTTGCAGCTTCCAAAGCAATATGATAGAAATTTAAATGAGAGGAAAAGTAAAGGACACTTATTGACTACCTTAATTTTCACTAAAAACCTTATGCAATCTCAACTGGAAGCCTCTTCATAACTATATTTAATTCAGGGAGAAGGAGGAAGGAAGGGGCAGGGGAAATACTGGGGAATGATGTTGAACAAATCTTATTGTTATATTGTGCATATGTATGAAAAATAACAATAAATTAATTCCACCTTTACATAAAATAGGAGAAAAATATATCAGGATTACCTGACAATAGCAAAGTGGGAAAGATGTAGACTCTGGAATCACAGTGTCTGGATTTAAATCCCATTTCTTCCATCTCCCAGTATCACATTTATCACTTAATTTAATATTTCTGTGTCTTCATTTCCTCAACTGTAATAATGGGTTAATAATACTTGTAATGTTTCTGTGATGGTTTTTGTCCTGAATTCTGTTTAAGTGATGAATTATATTTATTGATTTCCATATGTTAAACCAGCCTTACATGGCTAGAATGAAGCCTATTCGATTATGGTGAATTATCTTCTTGATGTGTTTTTTAATACAGATTGCTAGAACCTTATTAGGATTTTTGCACCAGTGTTTGTGAGGGATATTGGTCTGTAGTTTTCTGTTTTTGATATTTCTTTGTTGAGTTATGGTTGCCTCATAAAAAGTATTTGAGAGAGTTCCTTCCTTTTCAATTTCTTGGAATAGCTTAAGAAGGAGATGTGTTAGCTCCTCCTCATAGGTGTGGTAAAACTCAGCAGGGAATCCATCAGGCCCTGGGCTTTTCTTCTTTGGTAGACTTTTAATTGCTGTACGGATTTCAAGGCCTATTATTGGACTGTTTCAGATTTCAATATCTTACTATGTCAGTTTGGGGATGTTGTATGTGTCTAGAAATTTGTCCATGTCTTCCAGATTATCTAATTTATTTTTTTAAAGAGAGAAGGACAGAGAGAGAGAGAGAGAGAGAGAGAATGAATTTTTTTATTTAGTGTTTCACATGACTTTCGTTGCTCTGACACTTAGTTGTGTACAAGGTGCTGGGGTTTGAACCCATGTACTTGCGCATGCCAGGGAAGCACCATGACTGCCAAGCCACCATTCCAGCCCCCCACATTATCTAATTTAGAGGAGTATAGTTTTTCAAAATATGTTTTTATAATTTGTTGGATTTCCTTGGGGTCAGTGGTGATTGCTCCCTTTTCATTAGTGATTTTGTTGATTTGCTTCATTTCCTCATTTTCGTCTTTCTTTTAGTGAGATTGGCTAGGGGTCTATCAATTTTATTTATTTTATTGAAGTACCAGTTCTTTGTTTAGTTGATTCTTTTTATTTTTTTTTTGTTCGCAATTTCATTGATTTCAGCTCTGATCTTGATTATTTTGTGTCTTCTGCTGCCTTTGGGATTAGATTGTTCCTTCTTTTGTAGGGATTTGAGGTGGAGTATAAGCTTATTTATTTGGTATCTCTCTTCATTTTTAATTTGGACTTTCAGTGCTATAAATTTTCTCCTTAGGAATGATTTTGTGCTTTTTCAGAGGTTTCTATATTTTGTGTCTTCATTCTCATTCTCTTCCAAGAATTTCCTGATTTCTGCTCTCATCTCTTCTTGGATCCATTTTTCATTTAACAGGGTATTATTTAATTTCAATGTATACATGGGTTTTCTGTTTTGATTTTGCTGTTAATTGTTAGGGTCATGGCATTATGGTCTGATAGAATACATTGAATAATATCTACTTTTTTATATTTGCTGATACTTCCTTTGTGACCCGAGAGTATGATCTATTTTGGAGAAGAATCCATGTGCTGCAGAGAAGGAATGTTCAGCTGATTTGGGGTGGAATATTCTACAGATGTGTGTTAAATTCATTTGATTTATGGAGTTAATTAGGTTGGAGATTTCTTTGTTGTGTTTTTGGTTTGATGATCTGTCTATTGGTGACAGAGGAGTGTTGAAGTCTCCCAGGATTTTTGTGTTGAGGTCCACAAGTGGTTTTATGTCATGGAATAATTTATTCACATAGTTGGGAGCATTGTTGTTTGGAGAGTATATATTTACTATGGTTATATCTTCCTTTGTATTGTTCCCTTTACTAATTTGTAGTGGCCTTCTTTATCTCTTCTGATTATGTTTGAAATCTACTTTGTGGGATGTAAATATTGCAGCACCAGCTTGCTTTCTTGGGCTGTATGCATGGTATATTTTTTTCCAATTTTTCACCCTCAATCTGTGGATGTCGTTGAATGTAAGGTGGAATTCTTGTAAGCAGCATATTGCTGGATTTTGTTTTTTGATCCAATCTACAAATTTGTGTTTTTTGAGTGGTGCCTTGAGACCATTCACATTCAGTATTAGAATGTAAGTGTGGTCATAGTCATTGCATTTTATTAGAAAGTTCTGTGCTGTCTTAGTTTACTATTGATAGCAAGTACCTTTTTTGAATTTCCTGTTTGTGGGTTTTGAGTAGTGTTTGCTTGTTCTTCTTTTTAGAGTTTATCTTTGAGAATTCTTTATAATGCTTTATAATTCTTTATATTTAAAAGTTCTTATTTCCCCTTCAACTTTAAAGCTGAGTTTTTCTGAGTATAGTATTCTTGGCTGCATGTTTTGAACATTCAGGTGTTGAAAGATCTCCCTCCATGATCATCTGACTTGCAGAGTCTGAGCTGAAAAGTCAGAAGTGGGCCTTATTGGTTTGCCTCTGAATGTGATTTGGCATTTTTCCTTTGCAGCTTTTAATATCTTTCCTTGATTTCCTTGTTGTAGATTTTGAATATGATGTGTCTTGGTGAGTTTCTCATTTGATTAGGCCTATTGGGTGTCCTATAAGCTTCCTGGATGCATATCTGACTCTATATGGGAAATTTTTCTTTAACTATTTCTTTGAGAATGTTCCTTATACCATTCATTTATGTTTCAATTCTTCCTGTATCCCAATTACTCTTATATTATTTCTTCTCATTTCATCCCAGCCATTTCAAAAATTCTGTTCATATTCAGTGAGTTGTTTTTTTTTGTCATCCATACGCTCAAGCTTGCTCAGCCTGTCCTCAGTGTCAGAAGTTCTTTCTACAGAAAGTTAGTCTACTATTAAATTCTTCCATGGTTCCTCTCATATCATTGACTGCATGTTTTAGCTATGTTACTTCTTTTTTGAGTATGTCTATGTCTTTGATAATAATTTCTCAAGTCTTGAGTTTTATCACTTAGTCCCTTCATTAAATCTCCTTTTAGTTCATTGTTCCTCTAAGTTATCAGATCATTGAAAATTTGTTCTAGATTTTCATCCCACTCCCTGTCTGTGGGCTCCTTGCTAGGGGTTTGTGCATTTGAGGTGTGCCTCTTGTAGTTTGATTTTTCATCTTTGAAAAGCCTCCTCTGGATCTTTGAAGTGGGGATCTCTGCTATGGTGGGACCAGTGTCCTGGGCATGCACAGGTGTGAGGTGGGGTCTGCTCAGGCTTCTTCTCACTCCTTAAACTGAAGCAAATTCTTGGCCTGAGATTTCTATTTGGTTGATTTTCTTTGGGTCTTTGCTGTTGGGTTGGGAGTTTTGTCCCATCCCTTACTTGGGGTTGGGGTATTGTCAGGAAAATTGAGTTCATAAGTTAAACCCCTAACCTGTGAACTATTAGTTCCCTTAAGTTTTCCAGCTTCTCATGAGCTAATAGGAGATCATTAGTATGAATGACCAATGCATACAATAAACAGTATTAAATTAGCTATTTAGTACAGACTATAGCACAATGTTAAATTCCACCTGTGGAATTAATAGTAGTGTTAGTCAATACTTTTGGTGACAGTAGTATTTAACTATCACCTATGCCAGTCTTCAAAGCATACAATAGTTACTGAGTTTGGCATTCACAGTGGAAATGATTACACAGCATTATTGAAGGGGGGGTGTCAAATGGGTTAAGCCAATTGGAAGAGAGAAGGTAAGAAAAGACAGAGGTAGCAAAATAGAGGAAGGGCAAAAGAGATATTAATAAGATTTGGGTGATAGCATAAGAAAGGGTAGAAGCAAGCACAGGAAAAATATGGAGGTGGGGCAAAATATACTTCAAATACTAAATGAACTGACCGAAATCCCGCCCCTCAGCAGGCAGGACAAGGATAGACAGAAGAGACAAGAGGGAAAAAGAAGAAAAAGAAAAAACAAAAACTAAAAACAAAACAGAATGAAAACAGGGAAAGACAACTGAAAAAAATCCCAACAAAGACAATGAAACAAAAACCAAAACCAAAACCAAAAAAAAAAAAAAGAGAGAGAAGAGAGAAAAACAAAAACAGCTAATATTTTTACATGTACATGAACCAATCAACTTATCCAGTTGGCACTCAAACACATGTCAAAAACAGGAAAGAAATAAAAAAATAAAAAATTAAAAAATCCTTAATGAAAACTTCGAACTATGGTCACTGAGGTTGTCTCTGTACACTTTGGGAACAGATGTTCACTGTCCACCTGAGTTTTGTTAACAGGGTCACTCAATCTATAATTATGTGATCTCAAGTAGAGGATTGAATGTCCTCAGACTACTGGGCTTTCTAGATGGAGATTTCTGAGAGGAGATCGGATTAAGGAATTCCCTGAGGACTGGTCTTTGCCAGCCTCCCTGGGGATGTGAAGCTCAGGAGTCTTAATGTTTTTACGTGCAGGGGGGTTGAAATGCTTTGAATACTCCCTCTGCTGGTTGCAATCCCAGTCCTCCAGGATGTTTGAATTCAGACTGAGGTCTCTTAGAGTTTAGCTTTTAACGTGAGCCTTCTGGCTAGGGTGGGGGTAGACAGGGCTGAGCAAGGCTCCCCTGTACTCCACAAACCTGAATCTCCCTAAGCAAACTGAGAACTGGTCCTGTCCCATGCCTTCTATTCCCAGTTCAGCCTGTGAACAGTGGCTGGTCCTTGGCACAATTGTGGAGTAGCGTGCTCTGAACTGCCAACTCGCTCCTGCCAGGCAGTCTGTTCCAAAAGACTCCTCTGATTTTTACTTTTACGCAGGCAACTGAGAGATACTATTCTCCATTTACACAGTATAGGTGCAGTAGGGCTGGAGCTAGACCTAGGCCTGTGTGAAAGGCGATCAACTCTTATGTATTAGACCCTGCAAAGGAATAGTAACACATAACCTAGGGCATTCATAGAGATGTATTAGGCAGGAGGGGAGAGGGATGTTGGGGGGAGGGGGAACAGTGGGAGAATAGGGTAGGATCTGGG
The DNA here is from genome assembly GCA_004027875.1 of Aplodontia rufa. Taxonomy (NCBI): domain Eukaryota; kingdom Metazoa; phylum Chordata; class Mammalia; order Rodentia; family Aplodontiidae; genus Aplodontia; species Aplodontia rufa. The sequence goes on along the minus strand of PVKS010008693.1, from coordinate 51,996 downwards.
GGTAAATCTAATTTAGGAATATATACATATCATATTGTTTCTTTGGATGCATTTTTGATTGTACAATAACTAAATTTCTTAATAAAAATAAATAAATAATGATATTCACTTCTGGATTTATTACAACCCTTTCAAGTCATGGTCTGTAATCAAAAGCCATAGGAATATGTATTTAGAATAAACTCTGTAGGCTTAGTAATTCTGAGTCAGACCTCCTTTGTGAGCAATTATATGATGTTATTTCTTGTGAGATTCCCTTTCTGTATTAGTTATATAGACGACAACTAAAATGTATTTTGGTTCTTTCATGATGGAAAGATTTTGCTGACCATGGACTATGTAGTAACTGTATAGGTACCAATCACCTTTCCCAGTTTTCTTGGATCCAAGAAATGCCATGTGATTACTTATTGCCTTGAAATGTGAGGGAAAATAATGCTTTAACATCTAGAGCAAACTTAGAAGTGGCTACACACATTCAGTATTCTCATTCCCATGTAGCTGGGTGACTGCGGAGGATAACAAGGCCCTAGGGAGGTGTTGCAAACTGAAAACTGTAAGGAATCTCTATCTTAAAATAGCTATATGCAGGAAGAGGTCCCAGTAACCAGGATTACCACTTACAGCTGTTATATGCATGAAGATGGAGTTTCCATTCTGTTAAAAAAAAAAAAGAATTGGGGCATAATTGCTTCAAGAAGTCTCTTTACCTGCAACAATTTTCAATGTGAGGATTTTTTTTCTATTCTTCAAGCCTGCAATTGTTAAATTTTATAAACTTAGATTCTGATGTGCAGTAATTTGGTTAAACAACAGTTTAGATATTGCTGTGCAGATATTTTATTGGTATGATTAATATCTTGATTCAGGTGACTTCAAGTAGAGATTGTTTTGATAATGTGAGTAGGCTTCATCCATTCAGTTGAAGAGACTAAGAACAAAACTGAGTTTTCCTAGAGAAAGAATTCTGCTTTTAGCCTGTAAGAAATCTGTCAACACTTCCAGTCTGCTGGCTTCCCCCTTGAGCTTAAGGTTGTCACTGCTAAATGGTTATTTCACTCTTTTTATTTCGCCCACCCCACACACACTTACTCACACACTCTCATTATGCACATGCACGCACATGCGCATACACACACACACACACCTTGTTTCTCTGGGGAGCCCTGACTTAAAGTCCACATCCTTCAGAAGAACTATGATAAGATGCATCTCTGTCATCATAAAGGCACATCTGTAATTCACACCCTGTCCCTAGGGTTGTGCTAGACTCTGCAGAGGAAACAAGATTACTATTTGTTTGGAGTTTAGAATAAACCCAATTCTAAATATATGTTAACATTTTGGTCATTATTACCTTTATATTTTGTAATGCTTAAGTATGTAGTAATTTCAAAAATACTTATTTTGTAGACTCATTTTAATATTCCAAAATATCTTTCTGTATTGGTGTCTTTATGCACAGACTAACCTTTCTTTTTGTTTTTCAGCACAGAAGGGTTTTAATGATTATAGTTTTCTTTAAGTAGAATGTAGATCTCTATCCTGTAGCTCTGCATACAGATAATTACTAGGTTTTATAAAAGAAAATAATGTCCTTTTGAACCATTATTCAAAATAAAATTTAAAAAAACCCTCTTATGCAAATATTATAGTATAAATATTCATAAAGTATTATTCTTTTAAATGGTTTGACTACAATTTCATAGAGATGAAAGTTGAAATGTGTGAAATGCTATTTTATATTCAGACTGATGGCTTAATGCCAGTAATATTTTCTTGGTGAGGTCCCTGGACAAACTGGCCCATATTTTTCAATCTCTCTGAGCACAAATCCCCAAGCAGACCACACAAGTAAAATTGCAAACTAGATTCAAGAGAGTGGATGAAATAGGTGAGGGACTGGAGACTAGAAATTAGTATTATGTGAAGTTAATTCACATGACTTGAGAAACTTACAGTCAGCCCGTCTCCTCTTAGAAGAGGGTTTATAAATAGAAATCTTAATTATTGAGGCTGCATATCTGGTGACAGCCTTTGATCAGCAACATCTCAGCTGTTCTTGGCCATGAAAATCCTTTTGCCCAGAGCTTTATTTCATGTGCACATGGACACACACACAGGTACACACAGTTGGCCAGGCTTTTTCACTCATGGTTTGATTATAAGAAAACAGGAGCCTGGGGTCTTCTATTTTAGATTCACTTTTTGATTATTTTCATTTATGATTTAGTAACAGAAATTGCCATTTTATTTGTTTTCAAAGCCATGTTATTTAGTACCACCAGTTCTTGGTTAATTTTGATGCCTCAGAAAATAATAATGTATTAATACCCATAATTGGTGTCCTCCAAACAAGATTTGACAAATGCTCAATTTTCAATAATCTTCCTTCCCTTTTGTGTAATCTTGACCCAATCATTTAAATTCTCCCAACATCAGTTTCTTTAGTAAAACAAGGGACTAGAATACATATATTTCTATGTTGTATGGTGGTTACGTTGAATGATCATCTTCTAATTATCTCTTCATGCCTTTTTTCCATTACTAATATTGAAATCCAGGGAGGGATACCTAGAGGTGTTTGTATTCTTGTAAAGTAATCTTTGCAGGTGAGATCAGTTCAACCTCACACAATGAACTAAGAACATTGAAGGAAGATGGGAGATGGACAGGGCATCAATGGAAAATAAAAAGAATAGGGATCAATCACTAAGTCATATGCAATATAATAACTAATCAATTATTAATCACTTTAGGACTTTTCAAAATGCAACCCCCAGCCCATCTGATGTACCCCAGATTCATGTCAATCATTGAAATTCCTGATTCTCATCCAGTGCTCCCTAAATCACAATCTTTTGGGCCTGGGAATCTACTTTTTTTCTCTTATCATAAGCTCCCAAGTTAGTCTTGAAGAACACAAAATTTTGAGTACTGTTGGCCTATGAGAACCACTTACTGATTTAGTTTTGAAGAAAATACAAATATGCAATAGTTCAGTTACTTCCAATTATTATTTTTGTTTGTAAATGTAATTGGTTATCTCTCCTCCTCCTATCCTTAACCCCACTGGTCCCATACCCACTGTGCACTTGGGCCAGTTCTAGCTTCCCTAAGAGACCTAAAATAGCATAAAACACATCTTTGACACAAAAGCAAGTGTGATTTAAATCACTTTAAATCTCTGGTAAATATGCTATTGCTTGTGAGCAAATAAATTAGGTAAGCAACAGAAACACATGCATTCTTGAAGGATCAGGTCTTCGACTGGAAGCTCAGTAACTTCCAAAATGTCATCAAATATGAAAAATAGGTGAAAAATAAAATTTATACAGATGGATAATATGGATCATATGATATTTTTACTGATTCCAAGCAGATAGCCAGTTTTGAAGTGCCATAAAAACTGTTCACCATTTTATATGTTTGAACACCTGCAAGATGGTTTCCTTTTTATAACATGAGCAGCATTGATCAGTCATGCATTAGTGATTTTTGATTTTGCATTGGATAAAAACCATGCAGCAAATACATCCATAAATTCAGCACAAGTGCCTCACAGCTAGCAGAAGTAAAATTCTTTTGTAAAACCAAAAGGAGGTAGTTTCATATTTTCTGATGATTCTGTGCAGAAACTGAGGGAAAGCAAAGGGAAGAGGCTCCTTTTAACAACCACTCAACATATTTTTTTGCTAATCATGTTTTACACAAACACACATACATGCTCATATACGCATACTCACACCCTTTCTATGTAGGATCTGATGGACTATTGTGAGAAAGAGTTTGTAACTGGAGGGTCATACTTGGTTCTTTAAAATAATAGGCTAACTCTGGTTATGTTAATCACTGAACTGTCTTTGTATCTTCCATCCTTCCCATCTTTCTTTGCTTCTGTCTTTCTTTCATTTTTGTTTCCTATAATGAAAGACAAGATAAAAGATGTTTTGTAAGATTTTAACAGAGAAATTTAAAGCAAAATTTATTGTCTTTGGAAAAGAGAACGGGTGCATTGTTGGGTTGACTTTTTGTCTCTCTCTATTTTTTTCTGTCTCTCAATAAATCTATTTGTTGAGTATTTACCATGTATCAGATCAGGCCCTGGTCTGACTACTTGACATATATTTCATTTTATCTCATAATAGCCAATGATTTTATATGTATTTATCTCAATCAGAGACGTTGAATACTTTCCCAATTCACCCAACTAGGAGACTATAAGCCATTTATTCATTTGTCACTGTATGTTTTTTAAAGAGATAGAGGGATGGAGAGAGGTTTGGGGAAATCAGTTTTATTTCTTTTCTTCATCTGGCCTTTGTTTCCCCAACACTTACTTGTGTATATGATGCTGGGGTTTGAATCCAGGTCCTCGCACATGCCATGCAAGTCTTCCAACCACTAAGCCACTGCTCCAGCCTCTTGTTACCATATATTTATGGAGGGCACAGTATATGTCTTTAGTCTGGGTGATGGTGCTGTGACAGAGAACCAATTTGAAGTAGTCCCTGTTTTCTAGTAGTATACATTTCAGTTGGGAAGATAAATACTTTCTTAATAGAGAAGGGAATGTATTATTGGAGAGAATAAGATAAACGGCTACAAATTAATAGAACAGAATGTAGTTATAAAGGCAAAACCTCTCTGTGCTCATGAATTTTTGCACAGAGATCTGAATGATCTCTGCACAGGCTTAGCCATGGAACATCTGGAGGGTGGTTCATAACAAGGGATATATGTCCTGTAGCAGCAGGCCCACCCATTCCTATTCTCTCCTCATATTCTTACCCAAAACTTTTGTGTTCCTTCATGAAATCTGTGCTTTTCCATTTCAAGATATTCATCCATGCTGTTCTCACTTTGTTCCTCTCAAACATTGCTCTATTCAGACTCTCCAGATTAAGTCCAGCTGAGACGTTTTTCTATCACTGGAGCATGTCTTTAAATATTCTCCACAATCAAGCTGAAAAGATGCAAGCTAGCCTCGTCTTTGACCACAGAGAGGGATGGATAAGTAATGGGGAACTAATATGAGGGATATAACATTGCTTTTTACCTGTAGAAATCATGTAGAGGTCAGTACTTGCTCACATATTTACACATATCTTTGATGGAGGCAATTTACTTTTTGTCTTTTCTGACCTTTAAATCTATAATCAAATTATTGGTTCACTTTGTCAGATGAAGGCTCATTCATTCCTGTGTCTGTGTGTTTTTCTGTTACTGTATATGTTTGGCTAGGAATGATTTATGGGAAAACAACCATGTCATCTCTAAGGTATGAGGGCTCTGTCTAATTTATGTGCAGTTTCTCATTATCTGTATTGATAATTTGCTCAACTTTTTATCATTTAACACTTTCTGGAATTAGTTGATGCTTTTAGCTCCCTCACTTCTCAAGTTGGTGATTCTTGGGCTGGAGTGGTGTCTTCCCTCCTTCCCTTTTCCTCCAATGTCCTTTGGTCTAGTGATTGTTGTCTTCAGAACTTCAGCCTGATTGGCAGGAGGAAGCACTAGAGTCTGACACAGTTGACAGGTTCTCTTCCAGCTGTTCTATCCTCAACTGGCTGAACAACTTTGGGAGCAATATCTAAATTATTGAACCTCCAGGTCTTTATTTGAAAATTAGGACAATAAACCTGATCTATAAAATTCAGAGAACTTTATGATGCTTTAGTAGTTTAATAACTGTGAAAGATGACTTAATTACATTGTGGTCTTGGATGACATTCCACTTTTCTTTATCATCATTATTAATAAGATATTATTGCTGCTATCATCATCAAAGTAACAAGTGAACATTAAGAACAAACCTGTTAGTACCAAAGAGTCTGTGATGAAGAGCATTAATTCTTACCCCCAATGAACCCCCACTGTAATCTCACTCCCTGGGTAAAACTAATATTAATATTTTTCTTTTTATATTACAATGGCTTTACATTATACAACTTAACCAGTATTTCTACAGTTACATGTCCTGATTGATTCCCTTTAGTCATTCATTCTATTGATCTTCTGTATTTTTTTCCCTTTTCCTTTTATGAAATCTTTTTCCTCTATAGCAAATACAAAGGGAGAAACTAGTTTGAAGAACAGAGACATTTTCCTCTTTCATTTCTAAGATCTAGGGATTCTTTCCAGGAAGAGGGCTACACTGAGGCCAGAAAATGTTTGTTGCTTTCAGTAACTTTGGGCTCCCTATCATGGGAAAATATGAAAAAAATTTCAAAATCCTCTGAAATTTTTCCTCAACACATGCAAGAGATATTCTGCCCCACTCAGTTATAACCTGATGGTCTTCAAGCTTCAATGAATCTGTCTCTTTGACTTTATTTTTCCCTTTTTCTACCTTTATTTAGTAATATTAACATGTGCAATTGGATTTGACCTCTGCAGTAGTTAAAATAAACGAGATGAAACACAAATTTCATTGCTTTTTCCTGTTGGCTTCTGGGTTTGTTTTTCAACTAATTGTGACATATCTCTTTTTCCTCTAGAACTCTGAATAGAAATTTAGCTTAAATCAATGTTTTTTCTCACCTGGAATTGTATGGAAATAGGATTCCTCAGGATAGGATGTAGTTGGGAAAAAATAAAGGAAATTTCTCATAAGGGGAAATGAAAGGACTGCTTTTATTATAGTAGAAAAGATTCACTGGAAATTAATGGACAGTGTGAAGAAAGTAAGACACCCTTTTAAAATTAAGAGTATACAACCCAAGATAATAAACAATTTAGCCAGAGATAGTGTAACAAAACATAACTTGGGTCACAGAATTCAATTCTTTAGAATTACTTACTACAGAGGAAAGCAACATCTTCTCTTTTGCCATTAGCTATTTCTCTATCCTTTAACTTATGAAAATTTCTTTTATCAAAGAAATTATTTAAAAATTTACAAATTTTTATAGTCTATCACAATATCTCCTATTTTGGAAACTTGCAGAATTGATGACAAGACTCTGGGCAACCCTGTTGTCCTGTATTGATAAACTAGTTTTATTATAATCATATAACCATCATGTTATCATCATTCTTCTTAATCATCATCATCATCATATTTCCTACCACCAAAGCAGGTATAGATAGGGAAAACAGTATGGAATTGGTATTTGGAGATTGAGTATACAATTCAACTACTACTAGGACCAAATTCCTTTCTGGAACTTTACATATATGATATAAAATAAGTTACTCCAAGATCCATAGACCTCATCTATATTACCTAACTGTATGTAACTAGCATTAGATGTTTTGGTGTTATAACTTCATTGTTTATTTCCTGTTAGGTTGCCAAGCATGAGATCTCACTATTTTTTTTTAATTTATTGAGGAGTTGAGTTGTTGTACAATCATAGATGCATATATAATAACTATGCGATATGTCCCTGATCCTGAACCAGAATCACCCCCACATCACCCACCATACACCAGTTTCTTGACTCTTCTATACCTCACCCCTATAACAGATATAAATGTTATAGTGGTGAAAATGCACAAATATGTATATGTGTGTGTGTGTGTGTGTGTGTGTGTGTGTGTGTATTTAATTCTAGAATTAAATGATTGCATAAGTAATATTTGGCTTCTGGGGGGAGAAAAGAATAAGTGTCTGGGTGGTTGATCATGATGAAAATTCCCCTTAGGCCCCCTTGTGCAAGCAAGGTGCCCCATTGATCTCTTCTCAAAGGAATTTTTAATCCCTTGAGGCTGAGATGGGTGTGGCCTTGCCAATTCCTGAGATGTCCTCAAGCCATCTTTCTTTTGTGTCTAGGCAAAATCTTTATCATTTCTTTAGTGGGCATAACATCTTTAACAACTGCAACTTCCTTAGCTCCAGTTTTATTTCCACCTTTCAAGTCCAAGTTTTTCAAATCTTTCTACTCTGCTTTCTGCTCCTGATTAGCAGAATACATTTTGCTAAAAGCTGCCGGTAATAACCATGCCACCACCTGAATGCTATGCTGCCTAGAAATTTCTTCCATGAGATTAACAAGTCTAAAACCTTTAAAATCAGCTTCTCAGAACACCTCTGGACACAGGCAAAATGCAGGCAACTCTTTAGCCTGAACATAACACAAATGGTCTCTAGTGCATTTTCAATAGAGTCCTCCATCTCCTCTGAAACCTCTTGAACAGCATCTTGACTGTCCACAGTCCTATCAGCATTCCTGCTTTCTGAGGTCTCATTAGAATTGCCCATTAAGCTCTGTTTACAAAAATCTAAAACTTTTCCAGCGTACACCGCCAAACATCTGAAAATTCCTTGCATATATTCCAAAATGCCCCCAAATTCTCTAACCACATGGTTAGCTTAGTCAGATTAATGACCCCACTTCTGTTACTAATTTCTGTTTTAGTCAGCTTTTTTGCTGCTGTGACTAAAGAGCCAACAAGAACAATTTTCGGAGAAAAGGTTTATTTGAGGGCTCATGGTTTCAGAGGTCTCAGTCTATAGAAGGCCTGCTCCTTTCTTCAGGACTTGAAGTGAGGCTGAGCATCATGGTGAGAGTGTGGTGAAAGTTCAAGGCATGGCCCCAGTAAGCAGAAAGAAGGACTCCAAGTGAGATACAACATGTAAACCCCAAAGGCATGCCCCCAGACCCACCTCCTCCAGCCACACCCTACAAGCCTACAGTAACTAGTTAATCCCTATCAGGAGATTAACTCACTGATTGAATTAAGGCTCTCATAACCCAATAATTTCACCTAAGCCTTCCTGGATTATCACATGTGAGCTGTTGAGGGACACCTCACATTCAAACCATAGCAACATGCAATTGATGCTAAGTAGATAACTATGAAATTATCGGTAATGTTGATAAAAATCATCTCCGTGTAAGTGATGCTCATTCAATGCCATTAGAAAGACTTGCTCATCTCCTTTGTAGATATTGGGGAATGATGTGCTAGAATTGAAATAGAAATTGAATCACTAGAGTAAATTGTTACTGTTTTGTCTGTTGCTTTATCTTTTTGTCAAACATAACCATTCCTGATTATTTCTATTTTAATTCATTCTTTTCATAGACTATTTGACATATCAAAGTTACAGGATACATGTAAACTATCAAGCCAACTGCTTTCTGATAGAACATTAATCAAAAATTGGAAGCTGAGATTTAAAAAAATAATACTTATAACAGCATAAAAATAAAAAAAACTGTAGTTAAGTGTAAATATAATGAAATATATACCGGTTCTTTATGCAGAAAGCTATAAAACTTTTGAAGAAACAAAGATAAACTGGAAAAAAATGGAGAGACAGTCCATGTGGATGAATCTGTATTGATGGATCCAGTATTATTATAAATTTTTCCAAATTTAATCATTGGAATCTAGTTGGAATAAAAATCCAAGCCATCTGTAGGCATTGCACACTGATTCTAATGCTTAGAGGAAAGACAAGAAACTTAGAATAGCCACCACAATGCTGGAGAACATTAACAAAGCTGGAGGACAATGACTACTTACTGTCAAAACTTATGATGAAGTTGCAGAAATCAAGGGTGCATGGTATTGTTTAAAGAATAGACACACAGATAGATGAATCAGAGAGGACAGCCCAGAGTTAGAGCTACATAATTATAACAAACTGATATTTGATAATAGAACAAAAAGAATTCCATGAGGAGATGATTCAGTTTTTTAAAGAAATGGCCACAGATCACTTAAATGGCTATGTGCAGAGGCAATTAACCTATACCTAGACCTTACAACTTTCAGGATAATTTATTCATTGTGAATTAAAGATCTAAATGTAAGTCATAGCAACATGAAACTTATGTAAAGAAATTCAGGAAAAATTCAAGTGACCTTTGGGAATAAATTTTAATACAACTTCAAAACTGTGGTCCATGGGGAAAATATTGGTAAATGGGACCCTATTAAATTTAAAAACTTGAGTTTGTGAAAGAAATTAAGAGAGTAAAAAGATAAGCCACAGACTTTGAGAAACAATTTGTAAAACACATATTGATTAATAGCTTGTATTAAATACTATAAAGAATTCCTAATGCTCAAAATTTTGTAAAAATCCTAATTAAGAATTGGCAAGTTATTTGAACACACATCTTCCCAAAGAAGAGTTGTATGTCAAAAAAGTACGTGTGTATGTAAAGATGCTCAACATCATTTGTCCTTAGTGATTTGCAATAAAAAATAACAAGGGATGCCATTACACTTATTACAATCTCTACAATTCAGAAACAAACAATATCAATCACTGGTGAATGTGTTGCAGGGAATGTGAAATGACACAACCAATTTGGAAGACAGTTTTGCACTTTCTTACAAAGCTCAACCATATTATTATACATTCTAGTAATTGCATTCCAAAATATTTAGCCAACTACTATAAAACATCTGCCCACACACAAAAAGGAAATATCAAACCATGATAAAAACACAATTGAATTTTAAATATATTTTGCTGTGAAAGAAAAAGCTGATCTGAACTGACTGCATACTATATGATTTTGCTTATATTTTAGTCTGGAAAGGGTGAAACTAGAGGTACAGTAAGTGCTTCTGTGACTTCTAGGTGTTCAGAGGAGGCAAAGGATTGAATGCTGGGACATGGTGGATTTTTAGGGTGATAAAATCATTCTGTAACAAGCTGTGACTGCAGATATATGACTATGCATTTTTCAAAATCCACTGAACTTTAGAGCACAGTGTGAGAACCTTGTATGCAGTTGAAATAAATCATTTAAAAAGTTAAGAATATTCTCAGATGGAATTCAAAATGTTACACAACTATCAACCTCTTTTACAAATACATGAGACAATCATATGGAAATTGATGGTGGGGAAATCTGTCCTATGCAACTTTAAAAATTAGTGGTTCAGTAAGACTAAGGGCAAAATTACCTATTTAAAAACACTTTACTAGATTTAATATTTTCCATAAGTGCATGAGGTAGTAATTCTGTATACTATAAGTGAAAAATAAGTAAAAAAAAATGCTGGATAGTAGTAGCCAGGTTTTGCAAAATTGGAGTGGTTTGCAGATAGGCAATCAGGGAAATCTAGAATGATCCATATTGCAAAGCATTAGAGAAATTCAACAAAATGCCTGCTTAATACTGTTCAAAGTTTTGAAATCAATAAACACAAAGTAAATTCGAGAAATATCATGTCTAACAGGAAAATAAGGAGCTAAATAAATGTAGTATGTGGTCCTGGATGGGATTTTAGAATGGGGAGGACAAGGATATCTTTTTTAAAATTGTTATTCTTTTAATTTTATTGAGTTGTATTGTTATACAATCTTAAATGCATATCTAGAAACAATATGATATACTTCTAATCCTAATCCAGAATCACCCTCATATCATCCAAACCCAGTTTCTTGACTCTTCTATATTTCCCCCATACTAGATAGAAATGAGTGTATATATATATATATATATATATATATATATATATATATATATGTGATTATGCATTTTCCAGAATTAAATTATTATTTGGCTTCTCCAGGGAATGTAGAGTAAGCTACATTGTTGATTCCCCTCCTAGATCCCTCCTATAATCCCTCTTGTACCCCTTCCTTCCGCCTCTTTCCTTTTGCCTATCCCCCTTTATGGTTCCCCTATATTATGTGTTGCTTCAACTTTGGTGAGTCTAGTACATGAACCTGGTCTTTCACCCAAGCCTGGATTTTGATCTAGTCTCCACAAATGAGGGAAAACTTTTGAACTTTGACTCTCAGGGCTTGGCTGATTTTGCTCAGCATAGTTTCCTCCATTGCCATCCGTTTACCTTCAAAGGCCATAATAGCGTTATTTCCAATAGCTGAGTAGGACTCCATAATGTATATATACCACACCTTATTGATCCATTCATCCAGTGAGAGTCATCTGGGTTGATTCCATAATTTAGTTATTGTACACTGAGCTGCTATGAACATTGATTTTTCTGTGTCACCATAATGTGCTGATTCTAGCTCTTCTGGGCAAATGCCCAGAAGAGGGATAATTTTTTTGAGGAGTCTCTACATTACATTCCAGAGTGGCTATATCAGTCTGCAATTCCACTAATAGAATATAGAATTTAGTAAATAATAATGTATCAATATTAGTTTATTTATTGTCATATATTGTAGTAGAGTAAGCTGTTAATAAAAGATGTAATTAGCTAATGTGACGCAGGAGCCCTCTAATATCATCATCAATTTTTAAATAAAAAAGCTCTAAAAATAAAGCTTATTTTAAAATTAAAATCTAAAAGTGAAAAAAAGATTTGATTTTTCACTTCATCAAAGAATATTTACAAATAACAAATGAAAAAGATGCTGAACATCATTAGTCACTAGCAAAATGCAAATTGAAATCCCTATGAGATTATATACCCATTAGAATATCTAAAATATAAAAAGGCAGGCAACATGAAGTATTGACAAAGTTATAGTACAAAAGAAGCTCTTATTATTCACTGGTGGCACTGCAAAGAGAAGCTTTGTAATTTAATTAACAGTATTGCATCATTGTGAATTTCTTGTTTCTGATTCTGTAATTTAGTTATATGAAATTGACCATTAGTGAAGTTTGGAAAGAACTCTGTGTATTTTTTTTTCAAATTATTATGTCTGTAATTATTCAAAACTAAAAAAATTAAAAAATAAACTCATTAAAACATTATACTTAAGATTTTTATAATATGAAATATAATTCAATTATATTTATATAATATAAATAGAAAAATAAATTTAGCAGAACATTGAGCACTTTGGTTATTTACAATTGACTAATCCTTTAAGAAATCAATGTAACTGTATTTGAATACATGGGATATTTTTAAAAACTAATGAAGTATTTTTTAGAGGAGCATTAGATTAGCACAAAATTTAAGCAAAACTACAAGGAGTTCTCTTATACTCCCTCTTTATTTCCTTAGTTTTCTCTATTATTAATAACTGGTATTAATTTGGTGCATTTCTACAAATAACCAATTTTGGTGCATTTTTATTAAATAATGTTCCTAGTTTATATTTGGGCTCGCTAATAGCGCACTGACTTGAATATCCCTTGTGCTCAACCTAGTCTTCCTTCCATTCTTCCTGTGAATGTTGGATATCCAATTTTTGACTATCTAGTTAGTTTTGTCTTTTACCAGAGTAGTTGAAATCATAAAATATGTATTCTTCACAGACTAACTTCTTTCACTTAGCAATATATACTTAATGACTCTCCAAGTCTTTGTTTGGCTCACTAGATTATTTCTTTATACCACTGAATAAAATTTTATATTATAGATATACCATGGTTTATCTGTTCATCCATTGAAGGACATCTTCATTGCTTCCAACTTATGGAAATTTTGAAAAACATTGCTGTGACCTTATGAAGACATTAGCTTGTGTCTCAGGATACATGAAGATACAAGCTTAGCCTTGCTCAGCTGTGGGTTAGTATGTAACCCACTCTGTCGGATAATGAGCAGTCATGATTTTCCTTTTCCAAATCCCTTTCCTAGTTTCTTTAATGATAATTTTTTGTTAATTCATTGTTCTGAAAGGTCATCTATTACAGTGGCAGTTTTTCAGAGAATATATTTTTGTAATAATAATTTCTCTTTATTTTGTTCCAGATGGCCTCATAATCACTTTGTTATTTTAGCCGATGTTATAAAGGAAACTTCAGGTACCAGGGTGCACAATATCATACATCCTAGTGAAAGTGGGCTTTTGAATGAGTTTTCATTTTGTAAAAACAAACTTTCTATATCAACTACAGGGCCTAAGCACTCAAGCATGTTGTGATTTTTCATCAGTTATTTGGAATGTGAATTCTTCTTGTTTTCTTGGGGGAGATGGTACTTTGGGAAATGAATTTAGTAATAAATGCTAATCAAACGTCCTTTTAACTTCGTTTTTGCAGAAAGCATGTTGTTTAATTCTCTTGCATTTTTATAATATTTTATGGTTTTAAAAGTGTTATGGTTCAAACCATGTTGAGGAAACTGAGGTTTGGAAGGGTGAAGTGATTCATTACCATGTCATTCATCTCCTCAGTGGGCAATGGCTTTAGTCTCTGACTCTACCTGTTGTTTGGGTACCACAGTCTCCTAGACACAGGATCCCTAAGGCAGATGCTAGTTTAAAATATTCTACCTCCTGTGAAGGCAGTTTCTAGCACACAAGTCTTCAGAAATATGAAAGATTTGTCTTTTATGAATGCTTTTTTTAAAAATTTGGTTCCAACATACTTTGTATTTACAGCAGAAAGCAGGGAAAATTTTTCTTTAAAAAATTTTTAATTTTAGAATTTAGGATAGGTCACAGAGGCCAGGCCATTTAACGACTTATTCCAGTTAAAAGTCTCTACCACCCTCCTCTTAGAATGTGCAGTTCCTGCCTTTGACAGCAAGTTTTTGAAGGTGAGGTGATAAGTTTCCTCGTTTTTGGTTTTGTTTTAAATTGTTTGTTCTGCACTTCTGGTAGTTCTCAGATTTGCCACGTGCATGGAGCATATAAGTTTGTTGTGTGACAGAATATTTGGCATAGTTGATATACTATCTCACTTTGACTCAATCTTCCTGTAAACCTTTAGCTTTTGATACCATCCTCTTTTCTCTGCTAGGTTTATTTTTTAAAATATCTTGTTTCTTATAAGTTGTCATACCATAAGGCATGCCAGTTTTGCATCAGGCAGGTTCTCTACATTTTTCAGTTAACTTTAAATTCCTTAAGATGTGACAAGCTAAAAAAAAAGATTCCTCCTGAAAATTCTGGTAATAGCAGAAAAGTAGTCTGATGCATATGGTAGAGAAGGGTGGGACTTATTTCGGCCATTGGGGGATGACTGCTAAGGGATTCATATCTTTCAGCAAGCTCTTCTTGATCACTCTGATTTTTTATATAGAGAAAGAAATGATGAAAGTGGTACAGAGTAGTGGATGAGTTTAGAGAGAGTGACTGGGAACTTGGCTGTATCCCAAATAAACTTATTAGATGGAAAGCTATGGCAAGTTGTGTAATTTACTACACTAAGAAAGGAAAGATCTCATAGTGAAAATGAATAAATATAGGTACAGATTGAGTATCCCTTATCTGAAATGGGTGGAATGAGAACGTTTAAAATTTTTGTGTATTTTGGAATATGTCCATAGGCTTAGTGAAGTATTTTTGGGATGGGTCAGAAGTTCAAATACAACATTTAATTTGTTTCATATATTCCTAATAACCTAGATTAAAGACACAATATACATTGTTTTAGGATGTCTGCATTTTAACTGTAAGCCATCACATGAGATCAGGTGTCAATTTTCTACCTTTGTTCATGCTCAAAAAGTTTCTGATTTGGAGCATTTTAGATTTGGATTTTTGGATTGAGTACACTATCTGTTTATAGAAAAAATGTACATAAATCATTAAACTCTTATGAAGAAGCAGAAAAATTAACACTGCAGTATAATTACATTCTCATGGTCCAAGAGTCCTGCAGGAATTGAAGCTAGTGTATTGTAGAAAAATGGCATTGAACTTCATGTGTTATACTCTGCTTGTCTAAAGGGCTGTTCTTGAGGATGATATTTAAATATAGCATCTTAAGAAATGTGATAAACCATAGAGAAGGTTGCTGTGACCCGATGTTCTGCTGGCTTCACCTTTGGGTAGTTTGGCGGTGAGAGTGGGCATGTTCATTGATGCACAGGGCAAAATGTTTAGATTATGCTTTAAAAAACTCACTCTGAACGCAGAGATTAGGGATGTTACAGGGTGCTGAAGAACTATTGAAAACCATGTTGGTTTTTGTACATAAATTATGCTTCAGGAATCTCTCTTGTCCCAGGATTCCACCCTGTTGTCATTGTTGCATAGATTCGTGAGCGATCAGCCTCCTTTATGTGAGGATCTGTGCCTAAAAGAAAAAGGGCCAACCAGAGCAATTTATTTTGGTGTGAATCTGTGAACAAAGAATATTCCTTGAATTTGTAAACTAATACCAAAACCCTATTTACATTACAATCTATTTCAAAATAGACTGAGTAAATAAAAAATTATCTTCATTCATGAAACCAGGATGGAATATGCTATTACCTAGTTTTCTGACTACAATTAGATATAATTGTAAAAATATGGAAAATACTAAAAGAGAAGAAACAAATTTGAAAAAAAATATACACATAAATACACACATACAAATGTATATATGTATATGTATATATATATATTACATTCAATGCCTCTTCTTGGTCTATTTTCCTCCTGTATTATTAGCACTCAATGTATATAAATATTTATTGTATTAGTAATATTTCTTCAACATAAATTTCAGTTTTCAAAATATTGGGATGAGTGTCATGAGTTTTTAGTGTAGTAATATATTTCCATATAGCTATTTGTATGTTGTATGGTCAAACGATGTATTATAATTAAAAACAAAATTGGAAATCTTGTAAGATGAAATAACACTTGATCTTTTAATAATCCATGCCTCCACTAGAACAGCTAGATGTCACTGCTGTGATAATTCTTCATTTCTTGCTGTTGGCAGCTAATGCCTAGATCAGGGATTGGAAAAGCTCAATTCAACCAATTTATTTTTTTTTGTTGTTGTTGCTGGAGGTACCAGTGCCTAGTACTCACTTGGCAAATGCTGTACCACTGAGCCACAGCTCCAGCCTTCAACCAACGGTTGACACTGGCTTGCTACATACTCTTAGGGAAGTTTTTTGGTTCTTTTTCCTTGTTTTATTGTTCTTAATGTGGAGATAAGAAAAATCCCAATCATTTGTACCTTATCAAGATGCTGTGAAAATAAACAAGGTCATCACCCAGATCCTCTTCAGACTTCAGCTGCCTGTTAAAGACTATATGTGTTTTGATAACTTCATTGTATTTTTTATAGTGAAAATAGGAAATTCGTGTTCTATTTATTTAAAAAAAATCATGTTACTGAGAGCCTGACAAAATCTAAATTTATAAGTAGTTTGTGGGTTTAGAAATATATATCCTGTGCAAAGATCTTCACATGCAGTTAACTACAAAATATATGTTGTGATTTTCCCCATGATTTAGATGAGTATACTGAGGCTACAAGAGATTAAATTATCTATTCCAGGCCATACATTCAATACCTATGTTTTGGCTCAAAGATCTGGAAGTTTAATGATATGGAATATCAATTTTGAATATCTTGGAATAAAGACCTGACTTAATGTAATGTTTTTTACCTCTCAAAGACCATTATTATTCATGTCATGTTAACTTCCAGCATCTGTCTAGATCTTCCTCTTAATTTTGCATGCACCTAAAGAGTGCTAATAAAATTGATATTACACTATACAAGATGTAAGTTATTCAACTAATTAATGGATAAAATATAGATCTATAGTTTCATGAAAAATATAATAAAATCAAAGAGAATTGGCTTTTTAATTTATAGCTGCATCATAATTCTTTCCTTTATTTAGTTAAAATTCAAAAGTAATCTCTCATTTTCTTATTTTCTCACATGCATATTGAGAAGCAATAGAGAAAGAAAAATAAACCCAAACTAACTCTAGCCTACATTTCTTGATTCACATAGTCCAGTGTACTTGAAGCAACTTTTTTTGTCTTCTGAACAAAAGCTAATTAATCTTTGTTCTAAGGGGATAATTAAGTGTACAATGTTTTTATACAGAAGGATATTCCACTTTCTATATTTCACAGCAGCATATGATTGAAAACAACCTAAATTTTCCTCAATAAGAGAGTTAATAAAGACAGTTGGGTTCAAAAATAATGAAAGATTATACAATCATAAAATCTGAGGTTATAAAATATTCATGATGTACTACTGATTGAAAAAGAACAGACTACGAAAACACTTGTGTAGTATTTTTCTCTGTATAAAATTGCACATATATATGTTATGTGCATAAAGGTTTAGGGTAATATCTGAAAGGATGTGGGAAGTATTAGGGGTTATGTTCAGGTTATGGAGTTGAACAAGATTATTTTCCCCACTTGTTTCTGGTATTTATAAACAGAAACTTCACTATGCTTGGTTCTTTCCTTCCTGTTATCAGATGGTTTATGTATTACAGGTAAAATAATCTTGCTTGACAATACCATCTGTTGTCTTAGAAACAAAAATGAAAAGTCCTAAAATAATAGCTCTGTAGGAACTGATCTTTTTTAAAAAATATAGATACCAATGATTTCTATGTTTACATTTATAGAGCTGCGTTAAGATGTATTTCAATGTAACAAAAGCATGTTCATTCTAAGATCTAAGAAATTCTCTGAACATCAAGATATATCAATTTACTTTATCCAGTTAAAGAATAATTTTTCGTGTTGTTAAAACACGTTATTGGTTAAACCTGTTGGGTTTCATGGGATGTGAGCTGCTCCACTAGCACTTGCTTCACCGTTTCTACCAGTTTTAGTCAATCTATTCTGTTTGAATGCCTAACATTACAACTGGAGCTTCGTAGAGCATCCTTTAGGATATATACCATGCTTTCAAAGCTCATGTGTGACTTCACCCAGTTCCTTTTTTTAAAATTTACTCTCCTAACCTGTGAGGAGTTACATTGAACATCACATGTTAGTAAATATCACATCTCAGAACTCTCCTTGACAGCATTGTAATCTTTGATGCCCTTCTCACGGTTGCAGATAGAAACCCCATCCTTTGCCTTGGTGAAAGTAACTTCCTCTTTCTCTGAATGGGGTTTTCCCTGGAGTGCAAGAGGTTGGGGCTGGCTGATATGAAACAGCTATTCCACATGAGCCTGCTGGATTCTGCAGCCTCTGCCTTTCCTTCCTTCATTGGACCTCCAGGCAGCTCATTCTACAGGGATTCAGATAAGTTGAGCTCAGGCTGCCCCCCACTCTCATGATGCTAAACTTCCCTCTAGTATGACCTCTTGGGGTTTTTCCATAACATCTTGTCCATCTCAGTCTGACTCCGTACCTCTGCTTGCAATTGACCCTGCTTTCATGATCTTTGTCCTGTGAGATTATCTGGCTGAGGTGCTTGGAGTAAAAAGGAGGGCATCCACACAGCATTATGTAGGCAATAACTCTGTGGGTCCAACATTCACAGTTCTGGCGGTAACAAGGAATGTAGCAAGGGCAGACTCATCTATTTATTTCTTGTACCTATACCTGATCTGTTATATGAGAAAAGGGTCAACTTGGATGTTGTCAGATCATTGTGGTCACTTCAGGTAAAATCAGTCATAAACTTCACTGGGGCATTTATGAGGTTATTCTTCAAGAGCATGTTCTCAGGTGTGAGTTCTCTGTGTGTGGTGTTTAATGGATAATGCTGTTATCATCAAAGCTATCTTCTCTGATACTTAGCTGTCTTGCTTCTCTGAAGTACAGGTGCTGGCTGATGTTGTACCAACCACCTCACTTCCGTCTTCTCCTGTTGCTCAGTCAAATTTCATGAACTTCTGAAGACTCAGAATATATCAGTAATGGGCACTTCACTAATCTCAACTACGTTGAGACATGTGTTACATATTGTGTGTATGCATACATCATTTAAATCTTTTGGATAATCAAAAAGAGTTTTCACTGTGCAAGAATGCTTGGCTAGATTTCTTCCACACAGATTTAAACCACACCACTATCTCAACTCGTAGTCTGAGCCCAACAGATACTCTATTCCTTGAAATGAAAGCTTCTTTGTTGTATTTCTGCCATTGTTTCTTTTGATACGTTCTAATATGTTCCACTGGGACTCCAACCATGGGAATGCAGATGATTTTCTTTACATTTACTTTTAATTTGTTTATATTGTTTGAATTATTAATAATGAACTGCATGTGGCCTTTTTCTATTCAGGACATCTTTTTCTTTATTAGTTTTGTAGTCTGTAGCTTTTTATGTAAATGAAACTGTTTCCCTCCTTCCTTTCTTCTCTCCCTTTTTCTTTCTCTTCCACTCCCTCCCCTCCACACTTTCTTTATTTCTTGTCATTAGTAAGCATTGGGTTTATGTGACTTTTTATAAAGTTGTATGTTGCACATCCATTTCATACATAGGAATAAGGCTCAAAAATGGCTTCTTATAAATAAATTTTATATTGATATCCTTTACTGATAATATGCTCTGATTTAATGGAATTTATCATATATTTAATATAGAAAGGACATGAGATCAATCAGGCTTCTTAAATATGAATTGCCTGAGTGAAATGAAATATAAGTCTTTATATTAATTTTAAGCTAATTTATATATATACATGTATATAGTTGAATAAAAGTGTTAACTGTGGAGAAACTTATTTTTTAATGACAGAAATAATAACATTTATTTTAGTGGATTCATGAGGATCACTATTTATAGGGATAATCCAACTGTTATTTAATGAATATAAGAAATTTTGAGGGAGAGAGAGTTGGTTTGCCTCTGTGGTTATAGTTTTGATTCACTTGAGGAATTCCTTTCACATCTCCTCTTCTTACTCCCCTATCAATAATTTATTAAGTATAGCGATAATACACTATTATTGAGTACATTGTGAAACATGGTAAACGAATTGACTCAAATTCATTGACAGATTCTTAACTGAGGGAAAAATGTAAACAATGAATGCCACAGAAAAGAATTAAACAATTTAGTGGGGGCTTGTAAACATGTACACATATAATATCTAACCAATCCAGCTATAGATCACTTCTTCTTCTAGAAGAGAGACCTTCTGGAAAGGGGACACCATACCACAGGCATCCTCACACTATAGAAACACAGTGTTCTGACTCCTTTCACTTTATTTTCCCCAAATTCATGTAGTGTGCATCATCCTTCATAAAAATAAAGCTTCTTGCAGTTCACTTTTGTATACATTTTGTCACTTGTTTGATTTTTAGATGCTGCACAATATTTTATATTATGCTACAATTTATTTACATAAATTTTTCTCTTTTGAGAAACATGCTTTTGCAGTTTTAAGCGAGCATAAATAAACCTCCCATAAGCATTACATGACAATTTTTTCTGTGAATGTATGGTTTTATGTCTTAAGTAAAAATGTAGGAGTGCAAATACAAGGTCTTGGGTAGATGCATAGTTTGCCTTATAAGAACTTCCTGACTTAGGAAGTCTACTTATTCCATTTCCTCAATAATATTTGATACTTACTGTCTTTTTAATTTTAGCTACTCTGCTAGGTATAAAATTGTATCTCATTGTGATCGGCATTCCTGCGATGAATAATGATTTAGTTTTGTTATTTAATCAACCAAACTTCATTTTCTTCACCTGTACAATGTGTTCAATGCATCATGTCTCACAATGTTGTGAAAATTAAATGAGATCATGGGGATTCAATCCGTGCCTGATATCAAGCAAGAGCTTAATAAATTGTAGATTAGAAAATACCTCTTCAGATTGTGCTATAGCTCATCACTGTTCTTTTATTTCTCTTTCATTTGTGGTGCTCTTCCAGGCCCAGCCAAGCCACTAAACTGTTGATTATTTCTGTGCCTTGTGTCACTTCCAAGCCTGGTTTTACCGGTGTGTCAGATCTGCCTCTGTACTTCCTTCTTCATTTGCTGTTTACTTTTGGAATCTCAGTAGAATTGGATTGTTGACTTGGGCAGTTTTCAATTTTTTTGTTACAAGTTTTTTTTTTAAATCAGGTAACTTGTATTCTAATATTCCTAGAGATAAGTAATACAGTGTCCCTAGGTTCCATGTGCACTTCAATCTGTCTCTTCTATTATTTTACATCCTGAAATATGCTTGTGTTTATGACCCTTGTGTTTCATGTGACCATGTGTGTGTGAAGCACTGCTTGACGTTTTGGGAAATCGTGTTTTATGAATTCAGAAATGAGTAACTCTCTCCTCCAGTGGAAGTGGAAGTACCCAGAAATCTTTCTTTAGCCTAGGCTTTTTTTTTTTAAATCAGCATTGCTGTATCTAGAAATTCTCAGCAGATGAAAAGATGATAAGGGTAGTGATGAAAAGAGAGTAAACCAAATGACGAAGAAAGCCAGAAGGGTGATATTTGTGTGATGAGGCCAACTGTAGATAACGTGGGAAGATGACAAAGAAAGAATAGGGGAGTAAAAACTGTCTCATTACCTGAAAAAGTCCAAGGAAAAGGGCAGAGAATTGTTTAGTGAGAATATGCAGAAAGGATCTGAAAACTTTTTAGTGATATATTGGAATCTTCCTCTAATGATATACAATGCCATTTGGAGCAGAATTTAGGTCAGAGCAAGACCATCCTGCACCAACAGGAAACAAACACAATTTTAGTTATAAGTCTACCCTGAAGTCGCTGGGTCCTCTTCAGTTTTTGTTTTTTGGTTTTTTTTTTTTGTTGTTGTTGTTGTTGTTGTTACGTGACATTAAGGCATACCTTTAAAATATTCCCTCACTGAACATTGAAAAAAATAGTTTCCACTGCCATGAGGTTGTTCTGCTTAATAGAGGGGATAAGGCACATGAATCACTTAGCACATGGTTTCCAACATGATAGTGGTGTGATAAATTTTGGCCACTGAAATAAATAAGTTTGAGAATCATCTATTTTATCCTATACATTATGCTAGGAGTTTGGCGGCATTTTTTTATTTATTTCTCAAAGTTGGAGAGTAGGAATTATCACTCCTATGTTGCAGATGAGGAAATTGAAGGCACAAGGAAATTAAGCAATCTTGACTGATTCCAAAGTTTAGTGTGTATATTTCTGTTACCATATTTTAGGTTGTACCAAATATGAAATAAGTCTCTTGAAATTTTTATGACAATAATCCTACCTGTTTTACAGAAAGCATCATATCATCAGATTAGTTGAGAAATTTTAGGAAAGGAGAAAGAATGATGAGGGAGGGTGCAGTGATGTTTGACATATTTACCGATTTATCAATCAATCAAACAATCTGTCTAATGATCTATATATCTAAATAGGGTAGTCTACAAATGCAATAAAACACCATAATAGCAACAGGAAGAAGGCCTACAAACTGTACACTGGTGAAGGGTCCAAATTCCACTTCTTATTCAATTCTGCTTACTCTTACTATGGATGAGAAATAAAAGAGAGAGATTGCGTATTTCACCTTTGCATTTAGATTTATATCCATTTAAGGCATTAAGAAAGTTGATTTTCTCTGTGAACATTTCGTTTCCAATCCCATTCGATGTACAAAGTCACAAGAAACTTAACAAGAACATACAATATAAATGCCAAAAATGTAGACTTTTAAAAACAAGTAAAACTAAATGATAAAGATTTCAAAACAAGATGAACTGATTGTAGAAAGGAGACCTATGGCTACCTTCATCCCTGGGGGTATGTAGGAGGCAGTATAATCCTGAGAAGGAGCCATCCAAATATTTTATGTACTTATGTGTTTCTTTGCCTTTAAATTTTATATTTTTAAAATATTAGAATAGTTTTATATTTATTCAGTATTTGAAAATATCACACATGGTTTCCTTATACACCTCACCCTGTTTTTATGATTGGTATCATTTTACTTTTTATGTCGTATTTATCACTACTAAAACATGAACTGTATTAAAATTCTGCCAATTCTTTCTTATTTTTTTTTATTTGATTCTTGTCCAGGATTCTATATTTAATTTCCAGGTATCTTTAGCCTCCTCATGGCTAAGATGGTTTCTTTTATTTTCTTTGTTTTCAATGACCTTGGAAGTTTTCTTGAGTACTGGCTGAGTATCATGTAGTCTGCCTCTCAATTTGGGTTTGACTGAAGTTTTTTCTCAGGTTTTGGTTGGGGTAATGGATTTCTGGGAGGAAGATCACAGAAACAGAAGTGCCATCCTTATCACATTACATCAAGGGTACAAGTTGTTATAACTTATTACCAATGATACTGACCTTGATCACCAGGCAAAGGCAGTGTCTGCCAGACTTCTGAACTATAAATTATTCTCCTCCTCTCTGTACTCTATATTCTATTCTTAAAAAAAATGAAAAAATTACCAAGGGCAGTGCTCATTGAAGATGGGGATTGGGGTGAAGAATTAAGTTCTACCAGCTGAAGAGGGAAGACTATGTAAATTACTAGTAAGTCTTCTGTATAGGATATTAGCTTCCTCTTTCCCATTTATTTCCTTATTTATCCATTTGTTTAAATTCCGATTATTTTATGAATATTTAATTACTGATACTTTGACTTCTGACTTAGTAATACACAGTTTATTTTGTGTTCCAGCTGGACCCATAACTTCTGTGTCCATAATATACTGTTTCATGGTTTCTTCTCTAGTCGTTGACATGACTACATCCTGTGATTCTTGATCACTTCTTAGTTTTTGGTATCTTATTTTGAAATATTTTAGATTTATGAAGAGTTATCAAGACAGTATAGAGTTCCTTTGTGCCCTCCACCAGCTTCTCCTTTTGTTAATATCTAACAGCCATGATATAGTTATCAAAAGTTAAGATGTTGATACTGGTACAGCACTAACCTGTAAACTCTATGCAGATTTCTTCAGCTTTTCCACTGCTGTTCTCCTGTTCCAAAATCCACACTAGGACAACCTTTTGTGTTTGATCCTCATGTCTCCTTAGCCTCCTCTATTCTGTGACAGTTTCCTCTCTCCTTTATTGTCTTTCACAAACTTGACAGTGTTGAACACTATTGGTCACATATATGGTAGTGTCCCTCAAATCTGGTTTGTCTGGCATTTTCTTACCATTAAATGATTAAATGGAGTTTATGGATGTAGAAGAAAAATACCACCTGCCTTTTCAAAACTGAGGCATGTTAAAACCTCTTCTCCTTAACTGCTGGTGGCAAGTTCTGGAAATCTGCAGGGAAATTGGCATGTGGGGTAAATAATGCCAAAGTTTTCTTCTGAGGAGGGATTGAAAGTGCCTGTAGTAGCTGGTGGTGAGCTTTATGGTAGGGAGCATGCTTAACATATGCAAGCCCTTAGATTCAATCTCCAGCATCCAAAAAAATAAAAAAATAAAAAAGACTGAAAAAGAAAAGGAAATGCAGTACATGTGGTATGGTAGTGTGTCCCTCATATTTGTCCAGTGGAATATTTTATCGGTATGCACCTTCTTCTCTCTCCTTCATAAACAAGGTCTGTTTTTGATGGTACATTTTAGAGAAATTTGTCACATCAAGTAAATAATATATAGAGAAAAAATATCTATACTTAATTGAATCAGATAATTTTCTCCAAAGCTGTATGTGATTGAGTCCATCATCCTTCCAGCTGGGATTACCTCTCAGTCTTTTCTCTACATTGACACTTGCTGATGCTGCCTTCCACATTGCCTAGGACTGCTTCTAACTTAAATCATAAGCAGCTTTACTTTATATGGTGGTGCCTTAGAGATGAAGTCTGGCCACGCAGGACTTTCTAATATTTCATGTAAGGTGATTTGCTAAGGCTTTATTACACTTTCTGCCATTGATATAAATATCTAATAGAAAAATCTAATCACAATAAAGGTCATGACAAATAGCCTTTGAAAAAAAGGACAAAGCTGTTTGGAGTTCATATTAAGCTTCAGTGTCAGTGCATCATGTACTGTCCTATATAGTGGTGACATTTTACTTCATTTAAAATCCTATAATTTAGGATAAAATTTTTCAAAACAAAGATCCCATTTCATAATAAATGTTTATGCCTAGCAAAAATAGAGATAATAGTTTACTGATGTGATTAATATTTAACAGATAGTTGCCAAATATTGTCTTTTCATAAACTCTACTCTTCTATACTTGCCTGTTTGGGAAACCAATCTAATGAAAGCCAGTTATTTGACATCCTCTGCTTTTTTGTGTAGCATTGGCCCTTGGTGTATTGAACTCTGCTTATCACAGTGGTCGCTAGAGGGTATTGATATCCCTTCCTTTGTGAGCACTGTCTTTTCAGGAGCTTCTTTTCCTTTGTCCCTTCTGAGATTATAAATTCTTTCCAGTGTGAAATAGCCTGGGTTTGCAAGCAAGATGATAAGAGTGGTATCCAATTGTACCATCACCTGTTAATGCCTGTTACGCTTGGCTAAGCTTCCAATTATGTGACTCCATTCAATGCTATGATGAGGGACCTAAAATGACATGGTGTTAGTGATCTCGCCTGCTTCAAGGAAAAAGTTCTAATCTTTGAATAAATAACAAAAAGAACCTTTTGATAACATTTAGGTACTGGTCTCTGATTTTAAAGGCTAAGATAGTGGACTTTTGAAAAACTCCGTTTCCAAACCTCAATTACATGCACTGAATCATTAAGAACTTAACTTTCATATTTTAAAGTGAGTTTTTTAAATCTTTCAAGCTTCATGAAATTGAGGCCATGAATTGGATTTTGATTCATAAAATGAAAGCTCAAAACTCTTTCAGTAAATGCAATAAAGTGGTATAATGAGATGATTTAATGGCTTTACATTTTTCTTTTTTTCCTCAACACCGCTGATCCTAGCAAGAAACTGGCTGCTCAGTTCCGCAGGCAATGATCATTTAAGAGGCAGTATAGCACGGAGGGTTGGAAATAGATACTGGAGCCAGGTAGCCTGGGCTCAAATTTTGCTATTTGCCCTATATAAGCCTCTGTATTTGT
This sequence comes from Aplodontia rufa, assembly GCA_004027875.1. NCBI lineage: Eukaryota > Metazoa > Chordata > Mammalia > Rodentia > Aplodontiidae > Aplodontia > Aplodontia rufa. The sequence continues at coordinate 25,482 of PVKS010008693.1, read as the reverse complement.
AAGGCAGCAACACTGAGGGTTGTTGTGGGGGTTAAATGAGTTAATACAAGCAAGTCTTAGAGCAGGACCTGACACAAAGGACTTCATACACGTGGATATTATTATATAAGTATTCACTAGTATTCTTTTCCCAGTTATAACTATGTCAAATGGACACTGACTATTTTGTTTGTACAGGATCTCTTCCTCCATCTATTAATAGCAAGTTTTTAAATTTTCATTTGCGTAACAGCTCTCTTTATTTTGGTTAAACAGTCTATCGGGGACCTCTCTGAGCCAAGAGCCTTGAAAGAATGACCATCAGAGGTCTCCTGACTCTCCCCTAAGAATAGGAATCTTGGGCAGGGTGACACAGAAATAGAGATATGCATACTGAGTCTTAATGTGCCTGTTACCAACATCTCCACAATTGTCCTGTCTCTCTCCTGTTTTTTTTTTTTTTCAGACCACTTATCTCTTCCCAAAGCATATTAACCTGCCTAGAGGTAGTTTGAAGAACATCTGCTGATATTGGAGCATGCCTCCTGGGAGCCTCAAGTCCTATTTTATTTACCCAAGTGATTCTTCAAGCCACACATACTATCTCCTTTTCTCTTATTATATTTCAAAAGACATCCTAGCATCCTAAGGAAATGTTAGCGCTCTTTATAAAACCCAGGTATGTTTAGAATCTCCCTCACTTATTCCTAGCATACCCACATGTTTTCATTAATTCCAGTCACATTTTGTTAAAGATTTTTATATTCCTATTCATAAGGGATATGGGTGTAGAGATTTCTTTTCCTGCATGTCTTTCTCTGATTTTAGTATCAGAATAATACTGACCTCTTAGAATGAATTTAGAATTTTTTCTAGGTTTTTTTTTTAATTTGGAAGAGTTGGGAAGGATTTGCATTATATGATTTACAAAAATATTTGGTAGAATTCTGCAGTGAAACCTCCGGGCCTACCCATTCTGTTTTGTTTTGCAGTTATTTTTTAAATTGTAAAATCATATCTTTATTTGTTCTTGATTTATTCCGATTTTGAATTTCTTCCTGATTCAGTTTTAATAGTTTAGATCTGTTGTGAATTTTCTATTCATTCTAGTATTCTATTGCCAAGTGGAATCTTATATAATTGTCTGTTTGATTTAGTTGGTTAGCATAATAGTTTTCTATAATTGCACACCAAAGTAACACAAACTCAGTAGTTTAAAGCAACATAAATGTATTACCGTTCTGTAGGTCAGAGTTTGAATGTGTAAAATCAAGGTCTCCACAGCAGTGCATGGCATTTCAAAGTCTCTAGGGGAGACTCCATTTCCCTCCCTTTTCAGCTTTTACACGCTTCCCATTTACCGTCCACTTTCTTCATCTCCAGAGCCAGCAACGCACAGTGCAGTCCTCGCACACGTACATCACTCTGATCTGTTCTACCACTCTCAGCAAATTTTAAGGTCATTTGTGATCGTACATTTGCCCCATTTGGGTAATCCAGGACAGTTTGCCCATTTTAAGTTAACCTGAAGAACAATACTCCATCTTTAACTTTAATTTCCATTTGCCACAAAACATAATGTAAATGTATGTTCTGTTGATTAGGGTGTACATATTTGAGAGGCCATTATTCAGTGTATCAGAGGTACTTTACTGTTTATATATTCTTTTTCCTTATGGATCATCCCTGTGCTTTTATAATCACTTTTTGAAAGTAGGGTTTGATAGTCTCTAATTGTTTACTTACCTCCTCAATCCTATAAATTTTTGATTTGTGTGATTTTTATATTGTTGTTTGATTTGTATGTTTATAATATTTGTGTCTTCTATATTGCTTGAGTTATTATAAAATGTCTTTTATTTTCTTTAGTAACTTGTTTTGCATATTAATATTTTGATATTAGCATAACCTTTTGCCCACTCTTTGCATGGGATACCTATGTTAATCTTACTCTCAATCTATTTGTGTTTGTAAACAAAAGGTATTTGAGACATGTTTCTAAAAATTTGCTATGTTAATATCTCCTTTTGATATCCATTACCTTTTGGATTTTGATGAGAAGCCACCTGTTAATTTTATTGAAGATCTCTTATATATTATGAATGTCATGGTTTGGATATAAGATGTCTTCCCAAATCTTACATTATTGCAAACAGGAAAATCAAAGATCAAATGATTAGGTTATGAGAGCTGTAACCTAATCGGTCCATCCTAGTGTGAATGGATTGACTGGGTACAGTATGCAGGAAGACATGACTTGAAGAGGTGGGTTTCTGAGGCTGTTACCTGGAAGGGTGCATCTGCTCTGCAGTCTCTTCCTCCCTCTCTCTCTTACCCTGCCAAGAGCTGAGCAACTTCCTTTCATGAGGCCCTTCCCCCACAATGTGCTTCCTCACTGGGGCCCAGAGTAATGGAGTCAGCCACCTATGGACAGAGACCTCTGAAAACACAAGCCCACTTAAACTTTCCTTCCGCTAAGGTGTTATTGTAAGGTATTTTGGTCACATTTATGAAAAGCTAAATAAAACAAAGAACCACTTAATTCTGTTTGCTTTTGAGATTCTTCCTTTGTCTTTAACTTTTGATAGAATGTCTCTAAACTGGATCTTTTATCTTTTTTAGTTTATTCTTGTAGTTTTGAGTTTATCCTACTTGAAAGTTTAGCCTAATATTTTTTATTAAATTTGGGAACTTTGGGGCCATTATTCCTCAAACATTCTTTCTATCAGATTTTGTCCCTCATTTCCTTCTTGGACTCCCATCATAAGTATGTTGGCGTTTGATGTAGTTGTACAGTCTTTGAGACTGCTTTTATATATCTTCACTTTTCTTCCCCTTTGTTTTTAGACTGAATAATCTCTATTGGCATTCCTTCAGGTTGATTGCATTCTTTTGCCAACTAAATTATGTTGTTGTTCCCTTCTGTGGATTTTTCATTTAGTTCCTATAGCTTTCCTATCCAGAATTTCTATCTGCTTTTTTTAGAAATAATTGCTCCTCACTGAACTTTATTGTCTTGTAAAATTTTACTCAGACATTATTTAATTATTTAGATATTAGTTCTTTTAATTCTTTAAATATATTTACGAGAGTTGATTTAAAACATTTTTCTAATTTCAAGTCCACCATCTGGGTTTCCTTAGCCACAGTTTCTATTGCATTCTGTTTTCCCTGTGTCTGAACCACAGTTCCTATTTCATTATATGTCTCATAATTTTCTGTTGAAACTGGATAATATAATATGGCAGTAATATAATATAATATAGCAGTAATGGAAATCAGAACTGCTATCACCTCCACACACACTTCAGAATTTGTTGTTGCTGCTATTTGCTGATGTTTCTGTTTTGAGTAGTCTTCTGTTCAGTGTTTTCCCTGAGTTAAATATATAAAGTGTGCATTACCTCTTGGGTATGGCTACTTATGCCACTTCTCAATATTCTTAATTCTTGGCTAATAATTGGACAGAAAAATTCTTTAGTTGATTTAATCATCAAGTTTTCCAGACTTTGTACAATTGCTCTTGTTGTGAGGGGACATATCCTTGGTGCTCTAGCAATTCACAACTCGGTTGTTGCCTTTGCTTCCTTATTATGCAGAAACCCAACTGAGACAGAGATTGGGCCTTTTCATTCTTTCCTAGGCCTATGTGCATACGAGATGGAAACTTATACTAATGTAATATGTGAACATATGGCATCTCAAACTATTTACTGATGTGGCTTAATACTAACATCCATCATTTTTCATGAATCTCATCTTCTGTAATTAAGAAACAACCTGGGGTAAAGAATGTGAGGACTTTAGCTAGAGCTTATTTTCAATGATGCTGCACAAATAAGAAAAACACTGAAATTATCATTATTAAGACAAGTACATGTATCTATCTCCAATGAAGGTTATTTTTTGCATTTCCATGAATTTCTTAGAATAATGATAGAATAAAGTAAATAAAATAAAATGTCATTTCAAAGAATATATTAAAACACGTAAGTGGCTTTCTTGTGCTCTTAGTTGGTCATGATTTTAGACCTTTATAATAGTTGGCTTTGTCCTTCTATTTTTTACAAATAAATGTGTTCAAACTCCACAAGCAGATTTTGAATTTATTAAAGGACATGCCTATATTCTCTGGTATTTGAATTTCTTCAGGAGGACTCAAACCATCATACTGGCTTAAACTAGTTTCTTCAACCAACAAGAACTTCAACAAAGCTATTAGATGAAAAATGAAAATAGTTTGGACAAACGAGATAATGAGAAATATCTCAAATACATCTACAACCTAGGTTTCAAATTAACTTTAAAATTTGCTGCAATGTGCTATTTGGCAAGACTTCATGATTTAATCAATATTAGTCCTTAAATTGCCATTATACCTTAGAATTGCAGTGAATTTAAACAAGGTACTTTCTATACTCTTAGGGAATTACTAAACCTAAAACAGATGTGCTTCACCTTGACTATCAGAAGTACCATCTTGCCTATTTTCTCTATACTAATATTCTTCAATGACATAAAATAAGTAATAAATGAAAATTAAATTGAAATTTTGGCACTGAAATTGGCTTGAAAATATTGGACCCCATGGACCTGTCTCCTTGGTTATAATTGCTAATGAAGAACAATATAAACTATAACAAGGCCTTCATGTATTGAAATAAGTGATACAAAACCTATTTAGAGAAGTATTGATTATGCCTTCTGTTGTGACATTATAACCTAATCTGATCTGTTCTTAGATCTGGAAATATCAAATGGTACCTGAGGGTGCATACTGCAGTCTTAGTTGTGTGGTACCACAAATCCAGGCCCTCAAACCCAATTATATTGTGATAACTCATTCTTTGCAGTCAGAAACTGGTAGCTATTTAGCAATCATGGTCTGTTCATTGTCTATTTCAACAACTTCTCAGCTGCAATTTGCTTTCACCTGCAAAGAGATACAACATATTTTGAAGTAGGTAATTAAGTTAGTACAGGGAAATTTAAAAGCATGAAATGTCACGTAGTTAATAAAATGCTTTGATACAATTCTAGAAAACATGCATTTCATGGGAACCAACTAGCAGTTTTCTCTCTTTGCCCAGATCTTTTCCAGTCTTCACTTCTGAGAGTCACCAAGGCTTGGTGATGAAGCCAATGACTTAAACCAGGTAATAAGTTTTCGTAAGATATTCAAGTAAAAAGTCTTCCTTTTACAATAAAAGATATAAGAAAGAATGTGAAAAAGGTTGAATTGAGAGGGTAGAGAAGGCTGTTGTAAAATAGGGAGCAAGAGAGAAAACTCCGCCATCTTTATGTGTCACAACCTTTTAAATGTATATGAAGACTCAAATCTCCCTAGATAGAACCTTTTAGTTTCCAGTGACAGACTACTGCAGTAACCACTGTCTCCACTGTTGGTGATCACTTCCTATTCTCTGATCCACTTGCCAGTTTCCAAACATGGTAAAAACAGATTAAGAAAAGATTCAAATGAATGACTGATTTCTGAGTTATATACCCAAAGCAGTGAAAGAAGAAGAAAAATATATTTCCATATGTATATTATTTGCGAAAGGCTTCATGGAGAATATGGCCAAGATACATATAAAAGTATGGTAGGCATTCACCTGGTTTTGGAGATAGTTATTTGGAGAGATGGAAGAGTATAGAAAAAAAAAAAAAATAGCACAGCATTCCTTTGACCCGTAAGCAATTCGGATGTATGCACAGAGTACTTAGAAGTTTACAAAGGAGCCAGAGGGTATAATTAGTGAATATTATTTGGGGCCATGAAAAACTAAAAACAAACAAATAAACCAAAAATACCTTAATGTCAATGGTATTCCTTTATGAATGTTGTTTTTAACAATGGACAGCTAAATCATACAATTTAGTCTATCCTCAAAGGGAGAAATTGCTAGTTTGTAATGGTCTTAGTAATGGATTAAATCCCTTTGATAAATAATTTTTGTTATGACCTGAAGGTTTTCACTGTGGTTGACTGCATGCAAAGCCCTATCTACCCCATGAATATATGATTTTGCCATTTTCTCAGGATATTATTGGCCAAGCTAATGGGAATAATTCTAGGTCTGTTAAGTGTTTATCCCTCCATAGCCTTTTACAATAAAGGATATAAGAAAGAATGTTTTAAGTCCATTTTTTCCTTGGCTGTTATAACAGAATACTTGAGACAGGGTAATTTATAAGCACCAACAATGTATTTCTCACAAATAGTATATAATGGTTCTCTTTTTCATAGCCTTACCAATACTTGTTATTCTTTATCTTTTTGATAAAAGCCATTCTAACAGATGTGATGTGATTATGTTGTGGTTTTAATTCATGTTTCTTCTATCCTTTCACTGCTCTGGGTATATAACTCAGAAATCAGTCATTCAAGAGACAGAGGGAGAGAGAAAGAAAGAGAGAATCAACTTTTATTTAGCTTTTCATGTGGTTTTGTTTCTTGGACGCTTTGTTGTGTATATGGTGTCAGGGTTCCAACCCACATCCTTGTGCATGCCAGGCAAGCACTGTAACCAGTGAGCCACCGCTCCAGCCCCCAGGCTTTTTTTAGTAGTTATATTTTCTTCAGTTTTGATGAAATTCAGATGAACAGCATTTTGTTGTTAATTTCAATGAAAAAACTTTTTTTTCATTTCTTGATTTCTGTTAATTTTTTATGAGTACTTTATCTACAATAAGTGTCGAAGATGATCTCATTTTTTAGCTAAAGATTTTTTGATTTCACTCTTTATATTTAGGTATGTGATCCATTCCAAATTAATTTCTATGTGGTGTAAGTTATAGGTCAGGGAGCATTTTTCTTCAATGTGAACATCCAGTTATTTCAGCATCATTTGTAAAGATAACTTTTTTTTCCCACTGATGACCTTCACAGACATTTTGATATCAAGTTATTGTCATTTCTCCAAATTTGGTCTGATGTTTTTCAGTTTTCTTTTTAAAATGCTAATCTAGTTGCTCATGTGTTTTTATAAACATTTTAGAGTCAACTTCTCAATTTCTACAAAAATATCCCTTGTGAATATGATTGGATTAGTTTTGGTGAATTTCATTAAACTCTGAAAAACTAAGACTTCTTAGAATAATTTTTGCTTGGCTTTCTTGCACTGGACTCTTGTGAATGTTGCTCAGTGATATTTTCTTCCTACTTTTCTGACTCCCCATTCTGATTCATTTCCTCCATTCTTGTTTAAAAAAAATTGTCTGTGTGTGTGTGTGTGTGTGTGTGTGTGTATGCCAACTTACTGTTCTTTCCTATATTGCATTTCTAATTGTATATAGTGGTCTTGATTGAAAATAACCCAGTAACCTCTTATATTTTCAATGTTGGGGTCCCTATATCATAACTATGGTGAATTTTCACAGATATCACCTTCATTGTTTCTATCATTTATTTTTGTACTTGCATTCCCAGGTAACTCTTTTTTAGATACATGATCTCTGCACTTTCAATATCTTCTTCCTCTTTGCAACTTTGGCCTTATTTCCAGATGCACTTCCTTGAGGCAACCCTCTCATCATATCACTCTGTCAAGTAACAAACTTTCCCCAGCTCTCATACTGGCCTATGGAAGACACAAGTTCTGAGTTTGAAGTTGCAAATGCACTAAAAATATATCTTTGTATTTAACTGCCATGGCAACTGTACCATCATTCTAAGTTTAAAAGGGAAGGAATCAAGATACAGAAATACTACTAGTAAGTGGCAGATATTTTCACCCTAAAAATGACATCACTATATCCTAAGTTAATATTCATTTACAGTCTAAGGTTAATGGTGGAAAAATGCATAAATACATGACTTGAAAAGGTGAGTTTCCTATTCATAGTTATACAATGGATTGTAACAGTAAAGTAGGTAAAGAAAAAAGGCATCTTTTAAATTTTTTCATCATGAAAAGACATAAAAATTCAGAATTCAAATCTATTATCACTTTCAAGTCTTCCTCATCAAAATTCAAATCTATTATCACTTTCAAGTCTTCCTCATTTTTAACAAAGAAAAAAATGGCTAGTTCATACTAACAGTTCAAGAATAGGGAGAGAAAGCAACATAAAGGTACATATAGCTCATGATTCCCTTGTCTGCCATTCTTATAACCTTTAAAAAATATTCATTGTACTTAAGGATATTTACAAAGTGTCAAGCAGTATCTTTCCTTGGGAGTATATATTTTACATTCAAAGTAGAAAGTTTAAACTTTTGTCCCATAACTGTGGGATTTTCTAGGCCCAGAGGAAACATGAAGTCTAAAAGATAACAGACTGTGAGCCGGAGCATTGGCTCAGTGGTTATAGCCCTCGTCTAGCATATGTAAGAACCCAGGTTCGAATCCCAGCACTACTTACACAGCAAAGTGTTGGAGCAACAAAAGCCACATGAAAACTAAATAGAATTAATTTTCTCTTTCGCTCTTCTCTCATTATCCTCTCTCTCTTAAAAAAGATAAAGGACTGATATATTTACACTGTAACATTATATATGTAACACTGTAATATGACAGCCATAGAGCTAAGCTCCAAAGATGCAAAATGAATCACTCCCTCTGAGTAAGCCACTTTTAGTAAGTCAGGGGTTCCTTTTGTTGTATATAACAAGAGAAATGAAAATGAATAAAGTCAGCTGAAAGGGAAAAATTGAAACAGTAACATCATGGTTTCTGAAAATGTATCTATTCTTTGTGAGGAAGGACAATATAAAATTCTAGTAGGAAAAAGAATCAAGAAATGAGATGCTGCTTGTTAAAGGATCAAGGAGACCTATGTTCTCTCAGACTGTGGTATTTTTTTTCTGTAACAAAGAGAAAGGTCATTATTCAGACATAAAGATATAGAAATAATGGAGCAATATGTATATCTACTGAAAAATGGGAAACAGCCAGGTGTCAACGTAAGGAAGGAGATTGTACTTAATTCTGAGCGGGGGTCATTGGGTGGGTGGATTTGGAGTGGCATAGAAATGAAGAGCTCAAGGGAAGGGAATTGTTTTCTATCATCACTCACAAATGGCTTGGAGTGACCCATACAAAAGGGATTATGAAAATTTACTGTGGTGCTAGGCTCACCATCCAGCTGTGAGGCTAGAGAGCTTAAAAGGGGCAAGATCATCCCAAAGAGGAGTTCATAATACATAAAACATTATGACTTTCTTCTAGAGATTTCCTGGGACCATTCGTTTACAAATTCCTGAGAGAATAAATTCTTTTCCTCCTGTGGTCATCTGTCAGGATGGGTCTCAGCCATTTCTGTGAATACTATTATAATTTTTTCATAGAGTTTATAGAAATAGGGAAAAGTTCATTGTGGCATCCAAGACTTGAAGATCTACCTGGTGGCAGAGTTTTCTGTTCTTTTCTCTCTAAAGCCATGATGTGCGCTGTTACACTGCCCAGAAGACAGTTTCTGAAATGGTAATAGTAATAGAATTTGCTCCAAGCTTAAGTTACTCTAAAAATTCCCTGATAATTCAGTGACTGAGCTTGTGCCTACATGCTTTTTTCACACACAGAAAAATCAGTACCTCCAAGAGTAGTATAGTCATCTTTCACCTTGATAATTTTCATATCAATCTAGAATTCATCTCCTTGTGATTCTGATCATTGACTTAACTCTAACACATGCAATAAAATATTGTAAGTCCTTTGCCACATTGGTTTATAAAAAGTTGCTATATTCATTCCCAAATTTTTCACTAATCTTCCAATCTTTAGTCTAAAAATGTCTACTTTCTTTGGGGTGGAAGGAGTGGCTCAGCAGTTGAATCCTTGCCTGGCATGCACAAGGACCTGGGTTCAAACCCCAGCATCACATGTACAACTAAGTGTCAGAGAAATAAAGGCTAGATGGAAAAAACAAAAACAAAAACAAAGTTGGTAAAATAAAGTTGCTAAATAAAAAATAAAAATATCTACTTTCTTTAATAACATCTTTGATACTTCACCATATTTGTCTTAATGATCTGAGTCTCCTCTGAGATGTCTGTTTTAGTCCTACTATGGCAGGTGTTACTCATACTTTTTGCCATTTTCAGTTTCATGACTTTCATGAAGTTTCTGAAAATTGTACTATTTTTCTTTGGACATTCTTTTTCTCCTTCCAGAAAGTCTATAATAAGATATATAATATAGTTCTCATGATTTATAGATATTAAAAGTAATGCTGCCTTCCATAAAACATAACAATAACAGCAAACATGCTTTGGCAGCTATAGACAATAGGAGTTCAATCTTCACTCATTCATGCCTCACATGGAAGTTACTAGTTGGGTGTTTCTTCTGGGAATCATCTGTTCATTCAAGGTTACTACCATTCTCATCCCAGAGCAGCTATTGCTATGACCAAAGGGTCACAGAAGAATGAGACATGGGAAAACTTTTACAGGCCAAGTCTGAAAATAGTGGCTATGATTTCCACCTGTAGTCCAATGATCATAATTAGTTATATTCTTTTTGTAGTGACAAAGGGCTAGAATGTCTTCATGTTTGTCCAGAAGTTAAAATAGAAGATTTGGTGAACAGTGAGTATTGTCTATGCCCACATTTACACTTCTTTTCAAACACATGTGATTTGAATTGAGGCAAAATAAATGCAGGTTATATGAATGAATAGTGAACAGTTTTAACATTTGAGAGTTTCATGAAGGAAGTAGAATTTAAAGTAGACATGAAGGGTTTTCATAGATAGTGGGAAATGAGTAGAGCAGTCTGGGTGGGTACCTTCCAGAGACAGATATGCACAGGAGCACATAGGACACTTCCTTCTTGGACAGTTGAGAATTTCTGGGGCTGCTTCTACTTAACACAAGAGATCTGGTCCCAAGGCAGCACAAGATTATCCTTACATGATAGCAATTAGCACATTTATTACTACTTTCTCAGAGGGCCATTCAAAATGGGAATTAAGCAAATTGATGCTGGGATCTGGGATTACATATATTGCAACTACTTGACATTTTAATATTCACCTTTCATTAAAATGTAGGCTTGTTCAGGAGTATCCTCTTCAGATCAGATGACTATTTACCCAGCTTAGTGGAATTTTGACAGAGAACTCCTCCGACTACCTTTCATATTTCTGTTTCAATGATTTTGGTACTGTTTCTGATTACTTCATAATTTAATATCAATCTCATATTTTTTTACAGTCTTTGAAATTAGGTATCTGTATGCCCCAATATCGTCAGCAGATTAGAGAAGATGTAATAATTTTTTATTACAATAACTCACTAGTCATTCAAATAAGATTTTATGGCTCCTTCATTCTTTGGGTCTTTAAGGCCTCTGGCATTGCAATTCTTTTCTTTCTCTGTACTCAGATTTTTATGAATTGATATCCTGAATTAGTCTATAAATCTTCTCATCTTTTTCATCTTTACTGTTAGAAGGTGAAAGAACAAGCAGTTAAGTTGAATTGATTAGCACTATGGTTTACCTCTGGTCCAGTCCCTGTAGTCCATTTTTTGAGATGTGGTGCAAAACTGAAGATTTGGAAATAGTTAATGCATCTCATCTTAGCTTGTTCATACCACATTAGCAAAACACAAACTAAATATTTTAGACTTTTACACTTTATTTATTCCTTGGTTCTCCACATTTTTTATCCTTGATTGGCTTCAATTTCTGTAACATCCTGTCAAGACCCAAGCATTGAGGGAAGCATGACAGCTAACCCAGGATCTGTGTACTAATCATGGAGCTTCAATAAGCAAAAGGAAAGCAAGTGAATACACTTCAAAGCCAATCTGTGTCCATCTGTGTCTAACTGTGTTCTTCCTGGGAGCGTATTTTAATCATAAGTTCTGATTCAATAGAGATAGAGAGGAATTGATAAGTCTAAATTAGAAAATATTGAAATTAAACTGATTTCTACTCCCTAGCCTGAAATGTGATCTCTTTGATATTCAGAATGGTCTACTTGTTTTTCTTTCATCTTCATGGATTTGCATCATTAAATATCTTGAGAAGGTGGAAAAAGTGCCAGTGGGCTGTCCTTAGATACTGTGACATTCCACTGCAAGACTCTCACTGCCTTGACTTCTGCAGGCAAACTGAGTTGAACGGAGCTCAGGGTCTATATATTCCTCACCTAATCTAGTGAAGAACGAGGACAGGAGTCCAAAGAAGGAGGTAAATAAAGTGGTCAAACTGGCAGCACTGCCAATCCAAGGAACAACTATTTTTCTTGGCAGGTGGAAGTAATGAGAAGAAGCCTGTGGAATTAACAATCCTTGTGGGGACTAAAGAATTCTATAAGCTAAGCTGTCTCCAGAAAATAAAGTTTTGCTGAGTACAGAAGAGTTTAGCTGAAGACTTAACTTGAAATATTCCCAAAGGTTTGCTTGCTGTTATTTATTCTTATACCTCACACAGGAGAAAAAAATCATCTGGCAAAGACACATAAAATCACATTTTTTTTCTTTTCATTGCTGAGAATCAAACCCAGTTTCTTTCACGTGCTAGGCAAGTGCTCTACCACTGAGCTACTGAAATCACATTTTGAATTCTTAGCCATATCTTATACTTCTTTCTTCTTGTGCTTGAGCTCAGCAGCTATGTTTTTCAGTCACTCAATTGAAGCTCTTCAAAAAGGTCTGAGCAACACACCCATGTTTCAGGCTTTAGCCTGGAGTCTGCTGCAGGTTGGAAGTTGCTCCTGGGAATGGGCAATATGCTCATTACTGTTAGGTTGCAGATAACAGATGGAATCTATTCTTTCAAGAACTAAACTCTTAGTTACCTCAAAAGAATTTACTCTTAAGAAGTTAAAATATTCTCCAATAAAGGTATATTTGGCTTAAAAAATGAAATGTCTCTCTCCAATGTCAAAGTCAGGAAAAAGAAAAGAATGATAAATAGAAGCAGGAAGAAAAAGAAGGAGCAAAGATATTTTTGAGATGAGATTTGAATTTACAGTGGGTTAATTGAATATAGTATATGCAGAAGCCAAAAGATGACCCATGTGCAATTTTTTCTAAGGGAAATGAGGAAGCTATACAAATTAAAACAAAATGAATACAATAATTAAGACAGAAATAATAGAAATACATTCGGACCAGCTTATATCCTGGCCTAGTGTCATTCCTCTGCTTCAGTTTTATTTTCTGTCCATACCTAGGAGGTGGAAGTTAAAGTACATTTCAGGGAAGAGAAACCACAAATTTTAAATCTGTCTTTGATGGTAGTAACAGCTCAGATTTTATTATCTATACATGTTCCTTACACACGGATATTTCTCTTACCTACTTTCTCCCTCTAACTTTTCATTTATTCATCTGTGAAATTCATGTGGTCCACAGATTGTTCTATCTCTAATTCAATCTTTCTCATCCACTCAGTTTTATCTTCTTTTTGCTCATATCTGTAGATAACATTCTAGATGTGCAATACTGTTCCTTACTAAAATATTCAATCTTTCTATCCCTGATTAATGCTCTCATGTCAGATTCTATTACTTTTAGTCAAAGCACACTATGACACATATATAACAGAAAAAATATTTGTTTCAAAGTTATATATTTTAAAATATGAACATATGCAAATGTTCACAAAAAAATTCAAAATGGTATTTAAAACATGAACCATCACATATTGATTTAAATTTCATACCTAAAATAGATTTAGCACCTTTTAAGTAATCTTTTTCAAAAAAGGAAATGCAATTTTATATTCACTTATTTATGTATAACATATAAGTCATCTTTTAAAAAATCAATCTTGCATGAATACGATTTTGAAATACAAACTATCTGGTATACAACCGGGAAAATAGGGAATAAAAGGAAATCAAGGAGCATTATGTTCAGAAGGCCTGTGATGGAGATGAACTGAGTTCTCAGAGGTAGATGGAGTGTTTTAGTTAGTTAATAGAGAAGCAAGGCTGGTGGACAAAGATTTATCAGTAATTAAGTCACCAGAGGCAGAAATTTTAAGGGTTAATTGTTGTTTTTCCAGGTTGTTCTTTAGGATACCTATTTCAACATTACCTACATGGTTTTAAAAATCAGAATCCAGGGTCCCTTCCCAGACCCATTGTTTTTTTATTGCTGGATAAGATTGAAGAAAAAAAAGTAATCTTTTGATCACAGAAAAAAAGTTTAATCTTTTTTCTTATATAACCAAATTTAAAATTCCAGCTATTAAAAATCCTTCCAAGGACTAATGGAGTTCCCTGAATCTTTTCTAAATAGACTACTGACTTAATCATAGTTTGTGAGGGAGAGATGTCTTGTGACAATGTGGAGGGTAGGCCCTGGGAGGGAGGAAAGAGTGGAAATCTGCACTATTATAATAATCAGAAAAGGAATGAAAGGATCCTTGTTATGGTTTGGATACTATGTGCCCCCCAATAGCTCCTGTGTGAAACAATGCAAGAAGGCTTAGAGAAGAAATGATTGGGGTACGAGATCCTTAACCCAGTGAGTAAATCTCATAGTTGGGATTAACTGAGTGGTAACTGAAGGTGGGTAGAGTGTGGCTGGAGGAGGGGGTCGCTGGGGACGAGTCCTTGGGCTTTATTTTGTATCTGTTGAGTGGAGTCTGATTCCTGGTGTGAAGCGCTGAGCCACTTTCTTCCACCACACTCTTCTGCCGTGATGTTCAGCCTCACCTCTAGCCCTGAGGAATGGAGTCAACTGTCTGTGGACTGAGACCTCTGAAACCGTGGTCCCCTGAGTAAGGTTCTCCTCCTCTAAAACTGTTATTGTCAGGTTCTTTGGTCACGGCAATGGAAAAGCTGACTAAAACAATCCTGGTCGAATAAGTGGAAGTGGGAAGAGAAAACGACATAGTCGAGTCATTTGAAGAGATGGTTTTGGCTCTCTGTTGTAGCTGATTGATTATGCTTAGCTGTAGTAAGAGATGGAATGATTCTAAATTTGGCAATGGAAGATTTAAGTCTTGTACATCTTTGTTTGTTGGTTTAGACTGACATCAGAATTTTTTTTCTTGTATCTGTCTCCGATCTCTGCTTTTCAAAATGATTGTAATGTCAGTTTTTAATGGAATGCTGTGAGGAAGGTGGGAGTGGTTGGAGTGTCCTCTTTACCAGCCTGCTTATTTCATATGGTCTCATTTATGATAAAGTAAGTGAGGCCACATGATTCACACAGTCACCCAAATTACCAAGAACAGAAGAAATTTACTTTACAAAGAGAGCGTATGTTCCAAAGCAAATCCATCCTAAACCAATTACTTTTACTTTAATCATTATCTTTATCAGTTCTAGAGTTGGAGAATTTTTTTAAAGAGAGGGAGAGAGAGAGAGAGAGAGAGAGAGAGAAGGAAAGAAAGAAAGAAAGCTTTATTTTTTCATCTGAATTTTCTTTTTCTGACAATCAGTTGTGTATGTGGTGCTGGGGATCGAACCCAGGTCCTCATGCATGGCAAGTGCTCCTAGCCACTAAGGCACTGCTCCAGCCCAAGCTGGAGGAATTTTTAAATGAGTTTATCTCCTGACAAGAATTTTTGGTTGAGTATTTAATAACATTGAAAATTGAAAGTGAGTCATTTTCACACCAAAGCCATCTTGACTGTGCTTGGCTTTCTTTATATCCAATCCATGAATAATGCCCTTCAGTTAACACTCCAGTCCGTGGTTCAATTATCTGCACATTAAACAGCAGAGTGGAATTCAATTTTACAACCATGCAGCGTGTATACCACATTTATTTAACCACTTACAGTTGAACACTTGGGATTTTAAAATTTTTTTCCAGTTTTTGGCTATTACAAGTAAAATGGATTTGTTTTAAAAACTCAGCACTCTGATTGATGATTGGAGAACAGATCGCAGGGACCAAGAATGGAAGTAAAGAGAACAAGGTGTAGCCATCCCAGCTGACCATACAGCAGGCCCCAGCTTCTCAGTGGGTGACTCTTCTGCCTCTGCTGGCACTGTCTCTCTGAGATGGATATTACTCACAGCCTACAGTAATTCACCACTTAGTTTCACAATTTTCTTTGTGAAATCATTTCTTTTGAAGGGGAAAAACAGAAGCAGAGGCCTTTAATGTTCCTGCTTTTAAGCAGACAAAGACCTGGAAATCAAAATGACTTATGTTTAATGGCCAAAATTAATGTGAGACAACAACAAAAATTTTTAGTAATAATTTTTTTTTGCCAAAATCAAAGGCATGAAAATGCCAGTTGGCTCTCATGAATGTATTTTGGGTCATGCACATCATGCTGAATGCAAATGGATGGGATCTTTCCCACAGAAGGCTGGAGTAATTATTAATCACAGAGTTATTTTCTCTCTCTAGCTCTTGGCTACCATCACTATAAACTACTGTATGTATTCTCTCCTACATTATATGTGAGAAGTGTTAGGTCAATGTCTTAGTGAAATAAATTTTAGGAAAGCCTGTCTCCCAGCCTGATGCATGTTTTTGTTAGTAATGTTATGCTGGAATTGTTTAATAATGGTTATTATGGAGATAATACTGTACCTCCTTTCTGGTTGCTAGAAAATTGGTGCCTGATGTGTTTGTAAAATGATTTCCTGATATAATTTTTCCCTCATCCCTATAATGGGGGTTTTAAATTATGTTTTAAAAAATATATTTATGACAACACCCATCATGGTCTATGCAAAAATCTAAATTTTAGAATAATTTGCTCATGTTCTTATATTCTTTCAGTTTAATTTCATATGTGAAATAAACTTCAAAAATATCTTAAGCAGATTGTAAGATTATATTCGTTATTTTGATGGAGAAAAATGTATCTCCCATTTTTAAGCATGAAGATTAATTGATTAAATATTAAAATCTACTATGTACTGGGCCCAGTGCTCTGCCCCAGATGTGTACAAAACTGACTTCTTAAAATACGTGTAACTTATATTTATATTACTTTTAATATCAGAGAAACTTATCAATATTTGCCACTGAATATGTTTCTGGTTACTTTTATGGTAACCCTTTATCATATGAAGGAAGTTTCCTCTATTCGTAGAATGGGAAGAATTTTTATATTTATCTTTGTATTTTTTATTGGTGTGTTATCATTAAATATTTTTATATGAGGGCATGTTGGATTTCACCAAGTAATTATTGTACATTTTGACAATTACTTTGTCCTTAATTTTGTTAATGTAGTCATTTAAACTAATTTGTTTTTCAAATGTGAAAAATATTCGCAGATACCAGGAATAAAACCTACTACATCAAGATCAGCATGACATATTATTTGTGAGTATTATTTTATTTACCATTTATCATGTGTATTGGAGAAAAAAATGGATTATTACTTTCCATATCTATAACATTGAAAGATTTTAAAATTATTGTTAACTTACCAGCTAGGTATGGTGGTGCATACTTGTAATCCCAGAGACTCAGGAGGATAAGGCAGGAGGATCACCACTTAAAATACTGCCTTCCTAAGACCTGGGGCAACATAGAAGATCCTGTCTCAAAATTATTTGAAAAGAATTAGGGATGTAGGTTAGTATAAAATTTCCCTGGGTTCAATCCCTACTACCACAAAAAGGAAAAACAAAGTATATTGCCTTTATAAGATCAGTTGGGAGATATCTCTGTGTTTTAGAACAAGTATGAAAATGTTACTTCTTTAAATATTAGTGAAAGTTGTCCTGTGGATCTATCCTAGCTGGAAACTTTTGGCTTGTCACTGCTGTTATAAGTTTTACACTTCTAAATTTAAACTCTTTAAGAGGCACAGAGCAATTTCATTTTAAAAAATCTTATTCTGTCAATTTTGTAAAGTGGTGTGCCTTATTTGTCCAATTTATATACAGTGTCAACTTTATTGGCACAAAACTATTCATAACAGCCTCTTTTATCATAGGAAGGAAGTTTCCTCTATTCATAGTATGGTAAGAATTTTTAAATTTAACTTTGGGTTTTATTTTTTTAAAGTAATTGACACAAATTTTATTTATTTATTTTTATTAGAAGTATATAGAGATACAATTGAGGGGGAAATATTATCAAACCAACAGTAATCAATGTATATATACTTTGTTATCCAGGGGTAATGCCAAAACATGGATGACCACCATGGGTTTCACCTGTTGCAGTTTCCCCTAGAAGAACTCATGTGTTAAATGGGTACCTCCTGGAGGAATGACATCGGCTTCTGGGATGGTTCCCCCCATTCCCACTCTCCAGTCTCCTATGAGTTCTTCATACACCCTCCCTCCTTCTCATCCCCCTCCCTATGCCTCCAAGTATCCTAGGGAGCTATCCCCCTATTACTCTGAGAGTCATTCAATTTGAAATATTGTTAGGTTAGCCGTCAACCCTACTGCTTCCCCATATATTCTAGCATCCACAGATGAGAGAATCCATTCGGCCCTTGAGTCTCTGGGATTCGGATACTTCACTAAGCATACTTCTTTCCATTTCCATTCATTTGATATCAAAAGCCATAATATTATCTTCTCTAATGGCCAAGTAGTTTTCCATTGTATATATGTACCAAAGCTTTTGTATCCACTCGTCTAGTGAGGGGCATCTGGGTTGGTACCATAGTCTAGCTGGAGTGAATTGAGCTGCTATAAACATTGAGGAAGCCACATCACTATAATAAGCTGATTCTAACTCTTTTGGGAAAATACCCAGGAGTGGGATAGCTGGGTCCTAAGGTGGTTCCATCCTTAATTTTTTGAGGATTCTCCACACTGCTTTAGATTGTGGCTGAACCAGTTCACAGTCCCATCAACAGTGTAACAGTGTTCCTCTTTTCCCACAGCCCCTCCAGCATCTGTCCTTGTTTGTATTCTTCATTTTTGCCACTCTAACAGGAGTGAGGTGGTATCTCATTGAAGTTTTGATTTGCATTTCCCTTATAGTTAATGATGTAGAGCATTTTTCATATATTTATGGGCTTTCTGGACTTCCCACTGGAGAGAAGTTCCTTTTGAGTTCTTTAGCCCATTTATTGATTGGATTATTTGTGAGTTTGGACTTCAGTTTCTTTAGTTCCCTGTATATTCTGGATATCAGCCCTCTGTCGGAGGTGTAGCAGGCAAAAGTTTTCCCCAGTTCTGTAGGTTCTCTCTTGATGCTCTTGACTAGATCTTTAGCTGTGCAGAAACTTTTTAGTTTAATTGCATCCCATTCATTTATTCTTGATTTTACAGCTTGAGCCATGGGAGTTTTGCTAAGGAAGTAGTTGCCGACCCCTATGTGCTGTAGTATTGACCCTACTTCTTTTTATAGTAAGTTTAAAGTTGTTGGCTTAATATCCAGGTCTTTGATCCATTTTGATTAAATTTTTATGCAGGGTGAAAGATAAGGATCCAGCTTCAGTTGTCTACATATGGCTGTCCAGTTTGTCCAACACCATTTGTTGAATAGGCTATCTTTCTTCCACACTATACTTTTGCCCTTTTATCAAATATCAAATAGTTAAGGATATGGGGGTTTGTCTCAGGATCTTCTATTCGGTTCCACTGGTCTTCGGTTCTGTTTTGATACCAATACCATGCTGTTTTTGCTACTACAGTTCTGTAATACAATTTCAGGTCAGGAATTAAGATACCTCCTATTTCTTCATTTCTATAGAGTAATATTTTGGCTAGTCTGGGTCTCCTGTTATTCCATATGATCTTGAGAATTGTTTTTCTATATCTGTGAAGAATGCCATAGGTATCTTGATGGGGATTACATTGAATCTGTATAGGGCTTTGGGTAGAATGGCCATCTTTATTATATTGATTCTGCCTAACCATGAGCATGGAATGTTTTTCCACCTACTTAGGTCTTCTGTAATTTCTTTTTTTAGTGTTTGACAGTTTTCTTTGAAGAGTTCTTTAATATCCTTTGTAAGGTTAATGCCCAAGTATTTCATTTTTTTGGAAGTGATGGTGAATGGGAGAGTTTTCCTGATTTCATTTTCTACGGATTTTTTGCTGGAGTAAAGAAATGCTAGCGATTTGCTGGAGTTGATCTTGTAGCTACTTTGTTAAAATCACCTATGAGCTCTAGGAGTTTTCTGGCTGATGTTATTGGGTCTTCTAGGTGTAAAATCATGTCTTCTGCAAATAGAAATAACTTAACTTCCTCTTTTCCTATACATATACCTTTGATTTCCTTGTCTTCCTGATAGCTCTGGCAAGGGTTTCAAGGACTATATTGAACAAGAGTGGGGATAGCGGACAGCCTTGTCTCATACCTGAATTCGGTGGAAATGCTTTCAGTTTTTCTCCATTGATGATAATGTTGGTTTTGGGTCTGTCATAAATGAATCTGACATAATTGAAGTATCTTCCCTTGATCCCTGTCTTTTCCAAGTTTTGAGCATAAAGTGGTGTTGAATTTTATCAAATGCTTTCTCTGCATCAATAGAGATGATGACATGATTTTCGTTTTTAATTCAGTTTATGTGGTGAATTACATTTATTGATTTGCGTATATTGAACCAGCCTTGTTTCCCTGGAATGAAGCCCACTTGATCATAATGAATTATCTTTTTAATGTGCTTTTGTATCCGATTAGCTAAAATTTTATTTAGGATTTTTGTGTCAAGGTTCATCAGGGAAATTGGTCTGTAATTTTCTTTCCTTGATGTGTCTTTGTTGGGCTTTGGGATCAGTGTAATGTTTGCTTCATAGAAAGTGTTTGGGAGTGTTCCCTTTCCATCAATTATCCTGGAAGAGCTTGTAGAGGATAGGTGTTAGTTCTTCTGTGTATGCTTGGTAGAATTCCACCATATATCCATCTGGACCTGAGTTTTCTTTTTTGGGAGAGCTTTGATTGCTGCTTCAATTTCGCTTTCTGTGATAGGTTGGTTGAGATTTTCAATGTCCTCCTGTGATAAAGAGGGGATGTCGTGTGTGTCCAAGAACCTGTCCATGTCCTCCAGGTTATCAAATTTAGCAGAGTATAAGTTTTCAAAATAGGTTCTGATAATCTTCTGTATCTTGGATGGGTCTGTGGTGATATCCCCATTTTCGTCTCTGGTTTTGTTGATTTGCTTCATTTCGATCTTCCTTTTGGTGAGGTTGGCAAGAGGTCTGTCGATTTTGTTAACTCTTTCAAAGAACCAACTCTTAGATTTGTTAATAGATTGAATAGCTTTTTTGTTCTCAATTTTGTTGATTTCAGCTCTGATTTTGGTGATTTCCTGTCTTCTGTTAGATTTAGGGTAGGACTGTTCCTCCTTTTGTAGTTGTTTGAGTTGAAGCATAAGGCTATTAATCTGCTCTCTTTCTATATATTTGATGTATGCACTCAGTGCTATAAATTTACCTCTTAAGAAAGCCTTCATACTGTCCCAGAGGTTTTGGTATGTTGTTTCCTCATTCTCGTTCAATTCCAAAAACTTTATGATCTCTGTTCTCATTTCCTATTTTACCTATCCTTCGTTTAAGAGGTAATTATTCAATTTCCAAGTATTTAAATAGTTTCTATTGTTTCTCCTGTTGTTGATTTCTAAGATCATAGCATTATGATCTGAGAGAATACATGGGATTATATCCACTTTTTTGTATTTGCTAAGTTTATCCCAGTGAACTAGGATGTGGTCTATTTTAGAGAAGGATCCATGGGCTGATGAGAAGAAGGTAAATTCAGCTGTCTTAGAATGGAATATTATGTAAATGTCTGTTAAGCCTGATTGATTAATAGAGTAGTTCAGATTGGAGACATCTTTATTGATTTTTTTGTTTTGATGATCTGTCTAGACTTGATAGTGGTGTGTTGAAGTCGCCCAGGATTATTGTGTTGAGATCAATGAGGGGATTAATGTCCTTAAGTATTTTTTCCATATATTTGGGGGGTTTGTAATTGGAGGCATAAATGTTGATTATCATTATATCTTCTTGGTGAACTGTCCCTTTTAATATGATAAAGTGCCCCTCTTTGTCCTTTCTGACTAGTTTTATTTGGAAATTAATTTTGTCGGAAATTAGAATCACTACACCAGCTTGCTTTCTTGGGCCACAGGCCTGGTAGACGTTTTGCCATCCTTTCACTTTCAGCCTGTGTCTATTTCTGAGTGTCAAATGTGTCTCTTGCAGGCAACATATTATTGGATTTTGTTTTTTGATCCAGTGGGTCAGTCTGTGTCTTTTAATTGGGGTGTTGAGACCGTTCACATTCAAGGATAGAATAGATATGGGAGGCTGATTCACAGACTTTGTATCTATTACAGAATTTTGAGTCATCTTGAAACTCAGTTTTTGTATAGCATGATTATTGACTTGCCCTTGTTTAAGGATTTATCATATCGTTAGCATTATCTTCTAAATGGAGAATATCTTTGAGAATGCTCTGTAGAGAGGGATTAGTGTTCATGTATCTTGCAACCATGAGTTTATCTTTAAAGTATTTAATTTCTCCTTTGCATTTGTAGCTGAGTTTTGCCAGATATATTGTCTTTGCTTGAAAGTTGTTATTTTTTAACACTTGAAAGATATTGTTCCAAGCTCTTCTAGCCTTCATTGTTTGTCCTGAAAAATCCATAGTGATCTGAATAGGTTTGCCTCTGAATGTGATTTGGGGTTTTCCTCTAGCAGCTTTTAGAATACTCTCTTTAATTTCTCTGTTATTCAGTTTGTAAATGATATGTCTTAGTGTGTTTCTCCTCTGATTAGGTCTATTTGGTGTTCTATAAGCATCTTGGATGTGGTATTCCGGATCAATAGCAAAATGAGGGAAGTTCTCGCTTATGATTTCGCTTAAAAGGTTCCTGAATCCCCTTGTTTGTTGTTCAGAGTTTTCCTCCAGGCCAATCATTCTCAGATTATTATGCCTCATCTCATCAAATATTACTTGGAAGTTCTGATTTTGTAAAATAAGCTGTTTATCTTGTTTTTCTTTGATTTCTACATTGTTTAGGCCATCCTCATTGTCCAATACTCGTTCTTCAAGCGCTGAAATTCTATTTTCAGTGGAGTTTACTCTGGTGTTTGTGTCTTCCAGTGAAGATTTTATTTGGTTAAAAGTGTTTTTCAATCCAGATAGCTCTGCTACATCTTTTTTCAGAATATCCTGTACATCTCCTTGAATTGATCTTTAATTTCTCTGTAGAATTTGTCTCTCATCTCTTGAAATTGCTCTTTGATCTCTTTCCTTATTTCCTATCTCATTTCTTTGATTGCATTACTAATCATAATGCTGACACAATGTCTTTGGTTTTCATCTAGGGCCCCGGGTATGGGATCCTTAGGTGGAGAAGTCTTGGTTTGAGAGTTATTTCCCCTTTTCCTCATTTTCTGAGTCAGAGAGCTTGTCTTTTATTTCAGGCTTGTTACTCTTGTTGGAGAAATTGGAGCTTCTTATGACTTTGCTTCGTTGTGAAGAGGAGCTATTTGGTCAATGTAGACATAAAAATGCCAGATGGTTCTGTGAGAATTTGAGAGGGTATAAGTGTAAATACTAGTCTGTTTCAACTCAAACAGATGAGCTGATGATTAGCACCAATACTGGCAGCTTTCTTTGAGAGAACTCTCACTGTGTAGTATGATACCAAGCAAGTAGCCATTTTGAGGTGTGTCAATTTCATCAGATATGACATTCTCTCTGAAATTGGGGAGAAGGATTGACTAGGAAGTCAAGGAAGTGAATTGGGGAGGTATAAAATCACACCTGTTATAGAGTATAGGGGAACTAGGTATTAGGGGGGAGTAGGTTATTCTATTAGGACTAAGGAAAACAGGACTGGGGTGTGGGTAAGGTAAAGACTTGGGGTGAGAATGATAGAAAGATGCTTAAATTTAGGGATTACCAGAGTACAGTGGAGAAAGAAGTTAGCAGTACGGTTCAGTAAGACCTAGAGGAATAAGAGCCAATCACCAATACATACACACAGTTAAGTATTTACATCCACCAACACCAAAATTCAGTATTAATCGTAAGGCAAGAAAGGAGCAGAGGAAAAAGAAGGAAAAGAAAAAAAAAACCATAGTAATGTTAAAAATTTAAAAATATTATTTTCCAGCCAGATTCCCATTTAAAAAAATTAAAAATTTAAAAATAATAACAATGAAAGAAAAAAAATGAAGAAATGAAAAAGAAAAAACCCCACAAAACTAGTTGGTACAGTTCTGAGATTTTCTGACCCTTAGATCAGGAGGTATGTATCTTGAGGTGGTGCGTCAAATCCGACATCAAGCTGGGGATTCTTTGGAGTGAGCTTGTTTTGGGAGAAGCAGATTGGTTGAGTCCGGTGGCCTGTATTTTCTTAGAGGATCTCCTCAAAATTTTCTGTTGCAAAGGGGTATTCAGCTCTCCCTGGGCTGTAATCCTGAGATGGTTGCTTTCTGCCAATCCACACTCTAAATATTTCTTGGACCTGGGGCTCAGAAGTTGTAGACATTCGAGTTGATCCTGTTGTAGATGTGTGGGTCTCTGACTGATCCAAAGAGAGTGGCTAGCCTGAGACTCGCTTCCTCAGAATCACTGGTGACTCACTCTGCATGTCTTGTGATCTTCAGAATTCCCAAGAGCTGCTCTGTGGGGTTGAGTGAAACCCTCAGAAAATGGACCAGATCGTGCCAGTGCTTGTGTGATTCTCCGTTGCAAGCACTAGGAGGTGCCCGGCTAGAGATGTCCAGGCCTATGCAGCCTTGGGTATGCAAGGAGCTCAGATGCTAAGGTGAAGCCTGAGCAGCCCCATATATTCAAAGCTTCCTGAGGCAGATTTCAAGGAGAGGCTAAAACAGAAGTTTTACCCCTATAGAGGGATGCTCCCTGCTGTAGCAAGCTCTGTTCACAGGCTCCTCCTATTTGGGTGGGAAGGCGGATGGACCAAAGGGCAGAAGGTCACCAACTGAGAAGTTTGGGAGCTGGAGAGGTGAATTGCTGTTTGCTACAGCCCCCAGGACAAATGGCCAGTTGGTGGGGGGGCGGTAACTTCTGTTTCTGGTTCACGGGGACTGAGGCCCCGTAATGCTGCTGGGCGACCCGCCCTGCCCTCAGGGACGTGGCCCACCTTCAGGGACACATCACAATGGCGGCCAGCCTGTGCACACACAGCTACAAGTTCGCTAATGTGAGCAATTAATTCCCAGTGCTTTATGCAAGATTAGGAAAACTACGAGCAGTCAGATCAGGGAGTTCGCAGCCGGCCGGGTTAGGATATGTGGTTAGGAAACTCGCTCCCTTGCTCCGTTTTAGCTTCTAGTTTTCTAACCGTGGCGGCTGAGACCCCAAGAGCGTTTTTTGCTGAACAGCCAGCCCTGCCCTCAGGGAAACGTCACAATTGGGCGCCGGATGCTGCCGCTCACAGGAACAGCTGTAAGATCGCTAAAGTGAGCAATTAATTCCCAAACTTAATTCCAAGTTCATGGAAATGAAGAGCAGTCAGATCAGGGAGTTCGAGGCCTGATTAGGGTATTTGATTAGGAAACTTGCTCCGTTTCCTCCCCTTCGGGGAAGCTCCCCTCCCCCTGGGTGTGGGGCTGGTCACACGGGTGCCACAAACTTACTCCTTTATTTTCGTTAATGCTCCACACTGTTCCTTTGGAGTTAAATAATTAGTGGAGGGTAATGATTGTCCACACTGGGAGCTTCGTCCT